>JBCEWB010065780.1:0-13478 GCA_039654565.1 Peronia peronii | reverse complement strand
ATAGATAGATAGATAGATAGATAGATAGATAGATAGATAGATAGATAGATAGATAGATAGATAGATAGACAAACAGAGATACGTAGGCTGGCGGATAGACAGACAGATAGATAGGTATATAGATAAGCAAGCAAACAAACAAACAAATAAATAAAAAGATAACATATATGTGCCAAGGGCTTTTCGGAAGATTTCCGCTAACAGTGGATTATTGGTTTTGAAAAGAGACTGAGCTTTCAATGTCAAAGATGAAGCACTTATAGAGTTAACATGCTCCGCTCCCTTGACCTTGTCTCACCCACTTACAGTTCACCCACCACTATTAACAGCCTGATTAACCACGGGAGCACAGCAATGTAGAACACTCCTATATCAAAATAACGGTCTTGATCCCGGGAAAGGAATGTATGCTAAAAAGAATAAATTAAGTTTTGCTTTTTTCCCCCTCCGGATCTCCAGAGAGGTGCTACAATCTCATGTATTCATTTGATTAACCTGTTAATCAGAAATAAGGCATAAAAGTATTATCAGGTGCGCGTAAAAAAGGGGAAACATATTTATGCTACGTTCTTAAATACCGGACAAGGCTACTTTAGGATGATGTGTTTGACATAGTGTTCCATGCTACTGCCTCACATAATTATGGTGTTTAGGACGTTATTCCATCCATCCATCCATCCACATCCATCCATCCATCCATTCCCTCCCTCCATCCATCCATCCATCCATCCATCCATCCATCCATCCATCCATCCATCCATCCATCCATCCATCCATCCATATTTAATCTTTCATTGATAGATATACAGACCGACAGACAAGAAATCAGATAGGCAGGAATATTTATTACTTAGGTTCGTAAGATAGGTAAGTAGGTAGGTGGATAGGTGGGCAGGTATATTAATAAGGTAAGTTGATAAATAGGTTAGTGAATAATGGATAGTACTGCACGAGTGAATGATAAAAAAGGGCGGAGGAAAATGAGTGGGAAAGCAGGCAGGTAAATAGGTAGATGGGTTTTTAGGTAGATAGGTAGGCGAATAAGCTTAGACGATATTTAGGCGATATGCAGGCATATAGATAGATGGTACTTGTAGGAAAGTAGGTGGATGGGTGGGCAGATAGGTAGCTTGATAGGTAAGTAGGTAGATTGTCAAGTGGATGGGTAGGTAGTAAGCAGGTAGATCATCGCATTCTCACCCTCTGCAGTTGGTAGAAAGTGCGAGAAATCTGCCTGCGAACAGCGTGGTACTCTTTTTCCACCTCTTTTAATGTCTTCAGTGCTTCGTGATCGGGGAAAGCGTTAAGGAAGGCAACAAGTTGAATTCTGAAGACAACGAAACACAGAATGTGTAGAATGGAAAACAACAACAACAGAACAACAGAAAGAATGATAGGATTTTGAAAATGTAAGTCGATAGGCTTTTTCAAATAAGGACAGGGTATATCAATGTATATAAGTAATTACACTTTCATACTCTTTTGACTGGACATAGAACAATACATGAACGATTTAGAAGAGACCTAAGTGGTTACAACCATATGGGAAAAGAATTAAGATAGTCTGGGGACTGCAAGAATGAAATAGAGCACGAGGTATGCAGTTCAAAAAGGTCTTACAAATAATTTCGGCACCAGACTAATAAAATCTAAGTGCAAAAAAGACATGAAACTTATCTATTCTGGTATCTAAATAAAAACCAATCCACTTAAGACTGAAATTTTAATGATAACATTAAATGAATTTTAGTGGCGTTCCGAGTATCAGCACAGGATGTTGATTACTTTCTACTTTACTTTGATGTCTTCCTCACGCAGATATAGACATTAGGTGCAGTGCCAGGAGTTCCTCAGGACTACTAAGGAAATGCACGAAGCTCCGTAAAACCTCTCATTTAACTAGGAGAAACTGACCATATAAAACATAGCTCGCAATTGCCTGTTCCTATTTCTGGCCTTGTCGAATTTAATTCTTACAGAAGAGAGTGTAGGGAGATTGTACGGAGAGTGCTGATTTGAGAAAATTATCATTTAGTTGTGTGGTACCTCTTTTAATACATAGGGAACAAATGAGGATATTGTGGAAAGTTATATTCCAGTCAATAGAGAAACTATCAAACTGTGATGACAGAGGCATTCTGTCAAAGAACTGGGATTGAATGTACCGCTGGCGACAGCTGTGAGCCTGGAATACTCGCCCTCTATCGCACTCATGTGCAACGTTTGTCCTCCACTCCTTTCCCGCTTATTTTCTTGGTTTGGTCACATTTTTAAGGGCTTTTTCGTGTTGAAAAAAGAAGATTTCGCGATAGAATTTTTTTTCGCAGTAAATTTACAATTCGAGGCTGTAAACCTATTTAATTTCTATATTTGACCACATTCGATTACCGTGTCTAATTGACCGTCAATGCAAAGAGTTACTGGTGTAAAGGTTTAACAAAGGTAGAGAATATATTTGCCTTCTTAAATTGGCAATCCCCAATTGGCTTTCTCTAAACTGCCCATCAAGTTTCTTGACAAGAGAAGATACTTGACAAAATGTATTTCCTATGGAATCTCCATTTAAATTATGCAAGTTCTTTCTTTCACTAATGTAATCAATCGGACAAAGAACACAGGGGCAAGATGGACTTGCTCTAATGTAAACTGAGAAAACGCCTTTTCCATCACAATGTAAAGATTTTCCTTATTCATCCAAATGTAACTCTTGACCAAATTAAAAGATAACCTATTGCTTCGGTGCATTCTCGGAAAACTGCGTTAATTTTATTCAGTAAGGTGGGAAAGAGAGATTGCTAAATTAAAAGGCAATTTTCTCGAAAGAGAGGGGTTTTTTTTTTTTTCGGGAAAAACGTGTTTGCCAATTTTGTACGTTAATCCTGCAACAGTTTGGAGCTGGTCAATGAGGCTGAGCAAACGTGAGGCCATAGGAATTAGAATGCGCTCGTGGCATCACATAACCATGTCATGCTAAAGTCCCAGAACGGCCAATCACGATCACTTTCGCCTTTTTCCGCCCCTTTCTCCGTCCCCACTCCCTCATTAGTCTACTGTCATCATTTTCACATTTGCGTTACGAAAGGTTTTTCTGAATTTCAATCTTAAAGCCCGTGAACTTTTAGAAATGATTGTTTTGTGTAACTGATGAGAAACGGACGTGGGATGACGCTGCTCAGAGGTCACTCGGAACACTCTCAATAAACAATATGGTTTTCTTATTGTGTGAATATAAAATTGATCTGTTGCTCTGAAAGAAAGAAAAAAAAAAGAGGGAAAGAAAAAGATACAGCAAAAAAAAACAACAAACATCAAGCACAAAAGCACGAAAGACAGAGAAAAAAAAAAAGAAAAAGAAAGAAAAAGACTTGTAAAGAGAGAAGAAATGGCAAAAAGAAGGAAATTAAAGACAAGGAAATAGAAGTAAGAAACAGAATGAAAAAGTGAAAAAGGAAAGAAAGAAAGAAAGAAAGAAAATGACAATGGCAGAGCTTCAATCCACTACAATGACATGAGCATTGCTGTTCGTATGCACAGGGTCATATTGAAAGATAAAGCGAAATAAAATATCTCCTCTGATATTTATATAATAATAGTGCTAAACAATGCATAAATCGATAGAAAAAAACCCCCAGAAATAAAGCTTTTGCTGTATTAAAATTTTGATCAACATAACTGCGGTTCTAAGAGAAATAATCATCACAGCGTAATATTGTCAACAAAAATAGAAACCAGTCCTATTCAGTACCATTCATTATTCTCTTTATTTTTCTGACTTGTCTTGGAAGTGCAGTCAATAGCTTTTCTCCAGAACAATGACGATCTTTGTCAACTTAAAGCTTAAGCAAAAAGTCTTTCTAAACTAGGACAGTACAAAGCAGAGATGATCTACATAAAAGATTAAAGAACAGACATCGCTCCGACTTTGAAGTTCCCTGAAGACAATGACTTTTTTGTCAGACGGAAGAACTGTGGAATAATCACTGACTTTACTCTGGGGAAAACTGAAATTGGCTCCATCAGATCAAATGAAATTACTTTTCATCATAATAATGAGCCGCCAGTTTTTTTTTTTCAACTTTTTATCAGTTAGTTCTGTTTGGCGGGTTGGTTTCTACATTGAAACGAAAATAAATAGATTTCTCTCAACTATTACGACTGTCTTGGTAATCTGTTGCATCTCTTCGAATTGGTTTCTTTATGTATATTCGCAACGGTTAAAACTGAGGCCGCCCACTAATATTATATAAATAATAGAGGTAACAGTGTTTTCTTAGTTCTCGAAAGAGGTTTGTCTTGTTTCTTTATTCCGCTAGACAGCTATCTGTCTGTCTATCTATCTGCAAATGTATCTGTCTCTCTTGCTATAAATATACACATCCATCACTTAGAGAGAAAGCAGATGGATCGATGAATGGATGGATGAATGGATGGATGGATGGATAGGTGGATGGATGGATGGACGAGCGAGTGGAAGAACGGATGGATAGATGGATTCAAATAAATTGTACGTTGTAAAGAATATCGCTTTCCTCTCTGCTCCCACTCCCCTCCTCGTTCCCTCCCCATTACTCCCTCCTCTTCCGTGGGCCTAAGCTATCTGTTGCTTTTGGCCTTACTTATCGCCATTCCGGACGCCGAGAGTTCGCAGCGAGGGTGACCAAGGTCCCATCTCTGGGTTCTCCCAGCTGACGCCCTTATAGTAGTATTTCTGTTCCCTGGGCGGGATGCCTGTCAGGCATGTCACCTTCTCCGCCAGGTGCCGGAAGCTGATGGGATCCCCGTTTTCATTAGGGCCCGCCTGCAGCGTGACTTTGAACTGTCGACTGCCATGCTCGATGGTCAAGGTCAGAGGTGTTTCGTTTTCTCTCAACTTGCGGGGTCGTATAAACTGTGGAGAGTTTTAAACCTTGCATTTTGTTATTGTCGTCGTTGATGCTGTTACCATTAATATCACCAGAATGTTACATTACTTGGTTTCTTTGACAAAACGCCTTAAACTTTCTTCTTAGCTACTCCAGCATATCTTTCTGCAGCATTACGAGACAACCAGCAATATTATTTCAATCTGTACAAACAAGATTGTGTTCAATATCTGAAGAGAGATCGCCAAGCTCAAATTATGATTTTTCTCTGAGACAGAAGTTTTCAAGGAATAGACATTTTGTCAAAGAACGTCAGAACTGCTGATGATGTTAAGGTTGCTGCTGACAATGTTGTTAAATTGTTACTGTTACTGTTATGGTTACTGTCATTGTGTATCGTTAAATTATCGTTGATGTTATTATTTTTCTTAGCAGTTTGTCAGCAAAATCACACATCTGAGCCAACGTGGCCAAGTTCATATCCTTCGACGCCTAACGGCACAAGAGAACGGGACCAAATGAAATATTTATTGATTTTGTTATTCTTGTTGCTTCTTATAATATCCCCCTCCTATAATATTACCATTAGTCCCACTCACTATTGCGCTTGCTAAATACAAGTTTACTACGTTTCAATGGCTTGTCGGCACATGGCAGGAGTTGCCCAAAGAGACTAAGAGAACCAACAGAGTGGAAGAATGAGCTGGAGTAGCGGGAATTGAATTTCTATAACCACCACTGATTTACTAACATATCCACGATAACTGCACTTCGCAATATGGATCTTTTTGAATTAGCTTCCATGCGCCAAAAAGAGTTAAGCCACCCTCTCAAAATGATTCACCTGTATTGAGGTCTTATCTATCATTATGCCTTTTTGTCAGCCACCTATCTTAACTTCTTTGATGGTTTTGGCCTAGACGCTGCTGTTACCAACTTTCTGTGCATTTCATTCGGATAAGCCTAAGTTTTTCACACATCCTCACCGTAACTCTATATAATACTCACATTTGTGTATTTCGATGTTAATGATGGTAAAATTGCCATTTTGTAATCGAGATTTTAATAATCTCTAGCACTTGATATAGACTTGCTATGGCTAGAACTCAGCGACGTCAACCAGAAACCAGCAAACCAGTTATTAATTATAAAACCCTAATCTTATTCTTAATTTAGATCTAAGAAATTAGGCAATTTTATATTCCGAATAACGTATAAAAGGATGACAAAAAGAACAACGTTGGCGTATAGCCATGTTTGTATAAGAATATAGTGAAATTAAACTGTAAATTTCAAAATTCCTGCACAACACATCGCCAGCGTGTCTGAGACTTTCAGCGATGGTGCACAATTTTCTTGCGTTCATAAACGATGTCTTGTGGTGTCCTAACCAATACTTTCATCATCTGGCGTAATCTATACTAAAAATCTGTAACAAATCTATATTATAAATCTGCAACCAAACGTATAGGCTTATGGACAAAACTATTGAATGGATCCATATGAAATTTAGCACACAATATTGCTGCATAAAGATCAGTGTTTCTACTTACATAAAGCCGAAAAAGCGTACCATGTTTGACGTTATCCTAAAAAGGCGATAATAATTGAATAGTAAAATCGCGAGAGTGTTTGATCCGAATTGTATGTTAGATAAAATGAGCCGTTGAAAACACGACATACGTTTTCTTTGAGTAAGGTTCAGGTTAATCATCCAAAATACCAGCACCGAGGTGCTCACGCTTGCCTTGCATTTTACGTCGCAGGGCATTATCGGTTTGATCTTTATTTTTAAGAAAATCTCGCACGAAGGTCGTGGGTTCTCTGCTAATATACCAAACAGACTGAGACCACTCACTGCTGCGGTAAAGTCAATCCCTTTATCTTTGCCAGCGGCATTGTCGTTATCATTTCTGATATATTAATACTATAAACATGCAGACACAGTGCATCCGTCTCCGATCTGTTTCAGTTCCAGCCCTTGTTTTTTCATGCATAATGTGATTGTTTTCATCTTTATTTTGGAAAAGGGAGTGAAGTCACTAGATAACTCTACGGAGCCGAACTGTCGAAGGCTGGAAACAGAAGATAAGCTTACACTGTGCCTGCATACATGTACCTAGCATGAAGTTATTCGGTATTCGCCACTGAAGTAATACGAGACCACCTCTATGTGAAGTAGTGATCCGTCCCTTGAGAAAACGCCTTCATTGTTAGTGCCCTTAGCCTGAAAGACAAAAGCTAAAGAAAAATATCTTCATGGATTTTTTATTAATTTTTTTGGGTATGTTTTTCGTTTCAGTTCACATATCCATACCAGGTCGAGAGCAACCGGGTTCTACGCATCTCAGATTTGTGTGTAAGTGACATTAGGCCAGATCAGTGCTCGCTGAACTCTTTGTTTTCATCTTCTTTAATCTCATCTTTATCTCGAACGTCATGATCATTTCATGATAGCCCCAATTTTATTGTCATATTATTTTGTTATAACTTCATCTTTATTGTCAATACCTTAATCATCTTACAGTAATATCATCTGTGTCGTCAACACATAAAATCATTATATCATTTAATTTATAATAAATCATTATATCATGAACACCATGATTAGTTTATAATAATCCCATCTTTATCGTCAATACCATGATTATTTTGTAATGTCTTCATTTTAATCATTAAAACTGTGATTAGCTCAAAATAACTCAATATTTATCGTCAACATTGTGATCACTTCATGACAGAATCAATGTTAGAGGAAAGGAATTAAATAAAAACATGTACCGGACATGTATAATCGTTTTTAGAAAAATTCTTGGCGGCAGGAAATGTTAACTACATAAATCATTATTATATTTTTTATCAATAAATAATAATGGTAATATAATGTAAATCATAAACATAATAATAAATTATTACAATATATTAGGCCACATCATATGGCTATGAACGTGTGGTCAGTAACAATTACAATTAATTCTGTTGGCGCAGTCTCCAGCCTGCAGGGAAGACCAGGTCTGCATAGAACAGTCATCGCTGTGCACTTTCCTCGGTTGCCCTCGGGTGCGATATTGCCTTGGTAAGTGCCTATTATATATTATGAGAAATGAAAATATATATACATATGATAAAAAGTAATCAAATAAACATTTTCAGAAAGGCTGGTTTTTTTTTCGTTTTTTTTTGTTGATATCCATTGTTCTTTGGCAACGTTGAAACTAGATCGTTTTTTTTTTAAAGACAGTTAAAGAAATGGTAGGAAGAGGGGTGACTTTGTGACGATGATAGGATAAATTATATAAATATATATATTAGCTTAGTATAACAAACACACATTGTTTTCATACTAGAAACAGCGGACCGGCTATGACTCCTTTGAAGATGGACGGAAAACCCTTGTTCAATATTCCACTTAATAAGACAATAAAATCAACAGTTTGTTTTTTTTAATCAGCATGAAAAATGTTATTCAGTTTTAATGAAATGCTTGTCCTCAAAGGTCAGTAAATGCCCATTTCAGTAAACATTTTATTATGCAAAGTCTTTATTTTTTTTTTTTAATTTGAAAATAAAATAAAAACAAAACAAAACAAAATTTAAAGAAAATTAATGTTCAGCTACTCTCATGATACAGAAAATACCACCCCAATAAAATCTGGGAAAATAAAGAGTTGTAAACCGTATTCAGTCTCTTACATGTTTAATAGAAAAAAAGGGAATAGAAATTGAGGAAACTGTCATGTCCGACTTTTCTGCCTTTGCATGCGATAGAATAAAAAAGTCTGTTCAAGAATAGATTGCTTTCATACATTGATTCTGTTGTTGTTGAGACTGCCATCAACAATGCTTGAATAATGTTAGAGATTGAGTAAACAAGAGTGAATGAAGAAAATAAAAAGAGAATATTATAATTCAAGTTTCCACGTTACAGTCGTGGGTATTTATAAAGAAACTGCTTGAGGATTGGCGAAATGAATGCCTAACAGCTCATCTGACAAGAGAAACAACTTGGCAAATACTATAATTTATTAAAGATCAAGTATTTTACACTATTATGATGCATTCAATGAGGCAGATGATAATCTGGATATGTCGCACAACTAAATGAAATGAATCTGAGATAGAATTTTTCGTCTCGATTTTTATAAGAGTCCGGGGGAAAATGGGTGCACTTTAATTTGGCGAAAAGAAAAATACTTTGCCTTGAATAACTTTATTGTGCCGAGTTATTTATTCCAGTTAACGTCTGCAATTCCATGGTCAGTGAAACTCAGTTTTCTCAAAGCATCCACTTTTGACATCCTACCGATTTCACCTCATTGTGCTACATCATTGTCATGTTGTTAAGAGACAAGTATTCTGAAGAGGAATAACTGACTTTTCTTCCAGCACAGGACTCACTACCCGCCAATCTGGTGTCACAGTTAAGCAATAACCAGGTGGAAGAAACGACCACCCAAAGCGGTGTTGCACTCAAGCCTGGCTGTCCCGCCAATCTCCTGCGGAGACCCTGTGTGACTCAGTGTCGACATGACTCCGACTGCAGGCAGGGCTTTCTCTGCTGCAGCAACGGCTGTGGTCACGTGTGCCGACCAGACACCAGAGGTAAGACTGACACCATGTTTGGTTATGCTATTGCTCGTATTCTGGCTCAGAAATGATGAAAATGGTGGCTAGTGGTAGGGCCGTCGGACTCAGGATCAAAAGTTCCGAGTTTAAATTCTAACAGGCCTTGTCATTTCGCCCTTGGGAAAGACAATATACAAAAAATGCATTTTCTGACTCGACCAAGGTAAAATATGTATCAACTATAGACAGTGAATATTATTGTTAGACTGATAAGGAGTTGAGTGTTTAACATACACCGTGGCCAAGGAGCTACCCATCCGCAGGCAGGTAAAAGCATAGACAAAAAGGGACAGAACTGGTTAGGTATCTGCCACGCGGTGAACAATACCGGGGAAGGGAAAGACCAGAACCTCCTTTTTTTTTTTACCCAGTAACTAAAGGGTCTCGCGCTTCTTTGTTAGGGACGCCCGGCGTTTAGCCTTCTTTGATAACGGCGAAATTTGAAAATTCTAACCAGAAAGTTTCTTCTGACCTAACTAGGCACATACTTCTCTTTCTTTCTTTCTTTCTTTCTTTCTTTCTTTCTTCATTTATTTGTTTTTCCTTGTGGCTTTCTTTCTTTTTTCTTTCTTTTTTGCCACTGTCTTTCCATTCCTCTCCCTCTCTCTTTTCAATGTTATCAGCTATAACATATGTTTTGATGAAGCATTGTATATAATTTTTGTCAATCATCGAACTCCCCAGTATCACAGACGCCAAAGCGAGGTACCTGTCCGTGGCATCTGATTGGCACAGAGGGAGCATGTGACCGGCAATGCTCTAGTGACCACGATTGTCCAGGCCTGCAGAAATGTTGCCAGACGTCCTGTGGCAGCAGGTGCACAATGCCATGTTTCTATTGGCTATCTACCAGCTCGTCGTCATGGCGACTGTCCTCCCGCTGTGACCCCCGTTACCCCCATGCCAGAAGAGGTCTGAGGACAGACAAGAGGGATTCTGGAAGGACCACGACAATCTCCAATCAAGTGGAAGCTGAGAACAATTCACAGATTTAAGACTAAAGAAACCAGAAACTATATCAAACGTATTTTGACCAAATGTCTTTTCTCTGACCGCTTTCTAGGAAGTCGAAATTTAGTTTTACGAATTCTCTTTTAACCCATAGCAAACGACATTTTTTTTTAAAGAGCTAGAGAACGAATGATGCAGAAAATTGTAGAAAATTATATGTAAATAGTCAGATAAAATAATTCAATCATGATGAAAAAGGCATTTTGTCGAAGTACGATAGAAATCTTGTACGAGGACTGTCCCATTAACTATTTCAAGTTAATGTTATAAGTTCGAAATTATTATAAAAAATAATATAAAAAAATATGTATATAGTTAGTATTTTGTGCTTTGGCTAAGAAGCAGAAATTAGTATCTCCAACCATAGTGATATTATTTTTCGATTGTTTTTGGTCCTCGACGCTATCCCAATGCATAATTATTTTGCTCGATCCAAGACTAGGATATTACATATTGTATTTAAGCGCATGCGGTAGCAATGAATGCTGCACGACACAGACAATTCTTGTTAAACCCGTTTCCATTACCAATGATTACGATGTTTGCGAGTCAGTAAGTTGGAACATTTGAACATGAAAGTGGAACAACTTTGTAGAAACTTTGTAGAATATTCCACTGAAGTGGCAAAATGTTGTAATGCTTTATCTCGTCCGCCCTTCCAATGCTGGCAAAATGGCTGTAATGTCATTCAGTCACCAGAGATCTGCTAAATATCGAACGTATCTGATTTTCATCTCACACTGTTGAGAAACAATCGCTTTAGAAAACAAACATAACAATAACATCAAACTATAACACCAAACACCTACCACAGCAAAAACCCCAACAACTATTGCTACTACTGCTACTACTATTTCATTACTGCTACTGCTACGACGTATTACCACTATTGTCCGACTACTTTTACGACTGCTTCAATTAAAACAACAGCAACAAGTAAAAACAAACAACACACAACAAGAAACGAAAACACAGTATGAATATCATAATCCAAATGTTCGAATAAGTAAATAGTCAACATTGTAAAGGAAAATTTTATTCGTTGTTGAAAGGATAATTGTAATCTCTAAACACAAGACCTGTATCTAGTTTGTAGGACATTGTGAAGAATTACAAAGAAATTTACCTTAGAATTATGACAGTCAGAAGACTAACGACTGGACAGTCAGTTACTTATCCCTGACAGCAGTTTTTCTGACCAGCAGCACAAGAACTTAAATTGTCAAGACTCCCTTTGTCAGTGAGGATGTTGAAACATAGCACTGATGCTGATGGTTTATCATGGCATTGCTTCGTGAACGAAGATCTGTGGAGGGAGCGGTCCAAGTTGACTGCAGCCACAGTCATAGCTGACAAGGCCAATGCGAGATAGGCAGATCCAGTCACAGGGGGCGCAGGTGAAAGTCTAATCTGCTGTTGACATTGGGGTTTCGCGGTTATTTCGCTTTTGTCTTTTGTCCATAAATTGACAATATCAATGTATGCTTGTCCCATTTGCTTGGTTTTTTTTTTTTCTCTTTGAAATTATTTGCATAACTTTTGTGCTGATTTTAACCGAAGAAGAGTATTGACTCGCCATCAGGCCCTCGATATGGCTTAAGCAGTTTTCTCAAATTTGAGCATAATTTGCATGCACCAGAGCACTGACAGAGTAAAGAAACACGCCCTGTTCGTTAGGGGCATGCATGTCTATGGTGGAAATTAAAAACTGCTAGGGAAAACACTCAACTCTAAATGATCTGTCCTCTCTCATTTCTAAAAAACGTTGATATTTTTGCTTCTTGCTTTAACTGTTTTTTTTTTCTTGTTTGGAAATGGGAAACTTTAATGTAGGGTAAGAATGTTGTCTTCAATTTGAACATTCCGAGGAATGAACTTTTGGAGATTTGTTTTGATGATATCTGTTATTTGCATACATCCATCAGAAATGGTAAGAACTTTCTTTGTGCAATTCCCAACTACTGATAAAATAACACTTTATTTAATTAGCTCTATTATTACAACTTTTATCGATAACAACTTTTTTTTTACAGTTTCAATATAATGATTTTAATTGTTTTCTATTGATTAATGTGTATGACTATACACTAAAATATGTGTTCTTTGTGGTCACAACTGCCGCTTCACTCTGCTTAAGTTGAGCTAAATAAAAGAAACTAAATCATAAACTACGACCAAGAAAGATGCTTACATTGTTATTGTTACTGTTGTTATTATTATTATTAATATAATTATTATCAGTTTACAATTATACTATTTACTGATGTTACCGTCTTCTTGTACTATTATTATTATATTATTATTTTCATTATTACCATCATTATCATTGTTAGCATCACCAGTAATGTCATTGTCATTAATCGTGATTTTTCCTTTTATGAATCTATTACCAAAAAAAAAAAAAAAAAAAAAAAAAATCCCTGAGAGGAGAAGTAATAAAAGTAAGTCAACAACAACAACAAAGGAGTTGGACTGGTAGACTTTGGCACACAGAAACAAAAGAAACAGAAAGAAAAATACGAAAAAGAAGGGAAAAGAAAGTTAATTTTTAAAAAAGTGAATACCGCCAACCCAGAGATTAGATCTACTTTGAATCCAGATCATGTAACAATTACATAATGGTTAGATATTGAGAGAGGAAGGATTCGTGTATTATTAACTGTTTCATTCATTTGGTGGAAAATCCTTAATATAACATGAGACGTTGTATCATGACTAAATTAATGGGCAAGAAAATTACAATGTGAGGGACACTCTTCCCGATCCAAAGAACGAAATCTTCACCAGTGCAAACAGATCTTGGAATAAAGGGGGAAGGGAAGAGGGGAGGGGTTTTGTGAAAAGAGGAGGAGGAAGGAGGAGGAGGAGGAGGGGCGGGGGGGGGGGGAGGCAGAAAGACCCTGCAATTCAGTGTTAAAAGTCTTGGCCCTGAACCCATCGACCTCCCCCATTGTCAAACACTACCGTCTCTGTCGAGTT
>JBCEWB010065769.1:0-13478 GCA_039654565.1 Peronia peronii | reverse complement strand
AATAACACCCCTGGCAACACCCCCCCCCCCACCTTTTTTTTTTTTTGAGCTCTCTGGGAGTAGTGGCAGAGACCATGAACAGCGGGACAATGGTTGAATCAAAACAACTTAAAAACTGGTATTTAACTCCTTGCGTGTGGAAAAACATGATAAACACAAGATAACAACAAAAAACAATAGCAAATGAAAAGATCAAATGGCCCCAATAAAAACTGTTAACAGATCATATACATACAGAGTTGAGTGTTAATGTAAAATGTTTTAAAGCTTTGTAGATGTAAATAGTACGGAACCAGAGATAAAAGGATATAGGAGCCCCGTTCCCTTGAAACAGCTCTGAAAAAGACCGGCAACATAGATAAGATATAAAGCAGAACTCTTAGAGTAGAATACTAAGGTAACAAGGTTAGACAGGAGGAAACTCTCCACCTCCAAGCAGGTCCACACAGCTAAGAGTAGGGGTAGATAGGGCAGAAATAGGGCACTGCGTGGTCATTATGGCCTATACAGGATAGCGGTAGGAAGCCAAGGAAGCCTAAACCAATAGAATTAGAGTAGACAACAGGCCAGCCTTAGGATCCTCTGCTTAGGCCCGGCATGAGTTGTAAGAGTCGGCTAGAGTGTCGTGTCGTCCTGTATCGTCTCTATCGTGCTTTATCCTTGTGTGTATTCTTTGCGTCCCCCCCCCCTCCCCCCTCCCCTTTCCACCCCTTTTTTTTCTTTCATTTTAATACTTATTTTTATTTTCTTTTTAAAAATGATCTGTTGGATGTCTGTGTCCCACTCATGTTAGCTGTGTCGCTCCCAAGGTGCAACAAGCCCGTGCGGTAGTTGAGCCAAGGTATTCTCTTAGTACCGCTATATATACGTCTTTCAACCTGCTGGTGCAGGTTATCTCGTGTTATTATCGCGTGCACCATCTCGTTGCGTGTTGAGTTTTGTTTTGTTTGTTTGTTTGTTTGTTTTCGTTTTATTATTTTGTTGTTGTTGCTTTGTTGTGCCTTTTCTAGTCGCCGAGATAATCGCCCCACTGGAGATTGAAAGGCGTACCAAGATCGTGACGCGTCCGTTGTGTGTAGTTTTGTTTTGTTTTGATTGGGTTTTTACTTTTTTGTTTTATTTTGTTTTGTTTTGCCTTTTCGTGTCGCTGTGATAGCCGCCCTTTTGGAGATTGAAAGGCGCACCAAGACAGTAACAGTAATCTTGGAATTTTCATTGGAATAATTTTAAAGTTTCTTAACCAGTTCAGAATTTCAGTGTCACATGTTTCCTGCACTGCAACGTTTGACTTCAATACTTCTCTCTGTCACGGCAGCTCTCGGACGTTGTTAGACAGATGTAAGTTCTTGTCACGTAACAAAGTAGGTAAAAATTGCACTTTCAGCACAACTTTGGCCCAACCAGTCAATGGTAGTTTAAAAACACACGTCAAACCCAACTGAAGCCTTTAGAATAGAAATCATTTTGAATAAAGACATTTGATAGAAATAATGGAAATACCTGTAGGTTTGCTGACAACTTGGGATCAAAATCGGAACAAACTATATTGTTTATGCTTTTCGTGAAAAAATCTAGATGGATTTCGAAACGGGCCCAGCGAATATGAAAAAAGACAACACAAGTCTAGATTTACATCAGTTTGACTAAATATTTTTTAAATCTCAAAACTAGATCTGAATTAGATTACCACTACTTTCAGCGAGCTAGGTCTTCACACTAAAAATAAAGAGTTAAGCCTAAATACCCCAAAGTTGCTAAGTCTGACTGCTAAAAGCTAGGCCTAATTTTGACTTTTGAAAGTAGAAAAGTTGGGTATGGCCATGCCAAACATGCCTATTTATAATATAGAGTTCCGGATCTGTGATGAGAAATACATGTAATTATAAATGGGTCCAATGCAATAACTTTTGCCATTTTCAGAATATTTGCTTAAAAGTTGCAGCATTTTCGAAGGTTTCAGAGTTGTGAAAAATTGATAAAAATTGCGCAGAGCACGAATCTGTGCAAAAGTTGCAATAGTGATTTTCTACGCGACCAGATTGGTCCTCTCATAGTCAATCTAATTTAATTTTTTTTTTTTTAGGCAGTCAATTTTCGTGTCACATTCACACCCGTTCATACTTTCTTCTGTCTCAGATTCTTTTGCATCCTGTTCTGTTGCTGTTGGTTTCCAGGCACAGCCGCTTATGAATTGTTGATTTCACCCTCTATCGGAGACATGTTGATTTGTGTCTGTTGCTTCGATTAACAATTACATTTCTTGGTGCATTAACGTATCATCTACAACGTTCGGAACAGTGAAGAGCTCAAACTCAACTTTGTGACAGTGGTTTTTTTTTCAAGATGAAGCAAAAATGCAGTTGCTCAAAATTTCTCTTTATTGTGGTGACCCTAGTGGCTGCTGTGTTGTGGGTGATCCAGTCAGAATTGATAACAAAGTCATCGTTGCTGCTTCCATCGGGGTGAGTAAATGACGAAAGTGCTCTCTGCAAACATTTGTACTTCACAAAGTGTAGCGCTCAATTTCGCCATCACACTAGAATGGACTCTATACTCCTCTCTTATTTTGCAATCTGTTCACCCCCGTTCATATAGGATTGAAAGGGAGACATCCAGTTTGACTTCAGAATGTGGTGTTATAAAATTCGAAGCTGAACAGAAGCTGACATATTTTACTAATGTAATTGTTATACTGCATGCTTTTAATTTCATCTTGAGAATCTAACATGCACAGAGAAAAAAAAAAGGGGGGGGGGAATCATAATTATATAAAGGAGACCAAGTAAGACAGCCGAAAATGCTTAAAATCGTAACATCTTAAAATTATCTCTGCTTCATTTTATGGAAGCGAATGAACAACATCATAGAAGCCCATACGTTATCCTTCTGACAACTCCACAGTTTTTAATATAGCTTAGTCTTCAGAGCATTTTATGATCAGAAACTGAAAGAAATACATCCGTAATTGTTTCAAAAGCTATTTTCTTAAAATGAACTTTTGAACACTAATTTTTTGTTACTCCAGCATCTTTCACCAATGCAATGTACAGTAAAGATTTTTCGAAATGATATTCTGGCTCCATGCAGCGTTCAAAAATTTTAAAAAGGACTTTATTGCAGATAAACACAAATCAGCCCATGCCTTGTTGAAACTGACTCACCAAATATCTGTGTTAAATATGAAACAAATTCGATGACACTTGGTTCTATTTTTTTGCTTACGAAAAAAAAAACAAAAAAACTAGGCCCCCCCCCAAAAAAAGATTTTTTTTTCCAATGGAGAGCATATGATTTTGACTATTCACAAGTAAAATTGGCGCATCAACATCCAATGTATTATGACAGTAAGAATTTTAATTTTTCGTTTGTTTTGTTTGTTCAATAAAGACAATCATTCCCAGGACCTTCTCCTATTTTCTTGGAGCAAATTACATTACATCTATATATAACTCTGTAGGCTTAACTAGCAAGAATAGTGATCAACTAAAATAGAGAAAAAAAAATCCGTCTAGCTATTCTAGTACCAATACTATAACGACCAAATATTTGGAATGTCTTTTTTCCGAAAGATATTGAATTGCAATAAAGTAAAGCAATGGCATATAAATTTGCGAAGTATTGTAAAAGTTTAACTGGAATGACACTTCATCACTTTATCACTCGTGACCTTCTGTCTGAGCTCCTGAGTGATTTAAAGTTTTATTTGATTCAATACTCTTGACGTATATGTAATCGGCAGTTGGGATTGGTAAAAAAAAATGCAATGCGATGTGATCTTGCTAACAATCACTACTGTAAAGATTGTTAGGGACTATATGAACTTTATTTACCGCCTATGTACCAGTGGACTGCAGGGCTCGGGGGATGTATATGTTTATAGTTATTGTCCACTATAAATCACTAAAATAAATCACTAAATTGAGACTTAAATGTTTCTGACATGTATGACATTTTCCAAAGCTGAAACTCTTACAGTTTGTCTGCAACTTCTCTTTAACTTTCAACTCTCACTCAGTCCACTATTTTGTGTTGCAATTTTTATGATGGTAATGTCTGCAGACTCTATAGGTCTTGAAATGCATGAAAACTCTGGTTTTTGATTTATTAAGATCAATGGTAAGAGAGAAAACTAAGGATTTAGTATAAAGGCACTGAATAACAGTGCATGTCTCTACGCTTAGCTGTGGCTCAAGCAGACAATAGAAATGCCTTTTTAGTTGGACAGAGAGACACAAAACTATCAAATAGCTTGAAATAAGACAATTCCGTCAACATTTTTTCACACTTAGAAACTTTTGATTTTTTTTTTTTTTTGGTAATTGTTTAAACAGATTGTTCCATCAAACCGACGGAACACTTCACAGACTTAAAAACAGAATGCCGGACTTCACTGGGATGACGTGGCAAAGGTAGGCCTACTGATTCACGGGTCATTTTTATTGTACATATCATAAAAAAGAGGGAGTGGGATAAAAGAGTACGCGAATGTTCTCTTGAGGTGCATAGACATTCAAAAAGAGATAAAAAATAAATGCAGCTTAATCAGTCAATGAACCTTATTTTTCATCGTTACTTCCTTTTCAATACAAGAGATATAAGACAAGCGTTGGTAAGAAGAAAACAAATGTCTTAGTTTTGCATGTTTGAAACATGTGAAGCAAAACATGAAAAACGATATATAATGTCGAGGAAAAAAACAAAACATTTTCTGCACATTGTGAATGTTTCAAAATGTGTCTTTACTCATGTTTCACAAGGTGAGAGAAAATGTGATTTTTACCTTCTCTACAGTCCTTGTCTTATAACTGCTTAAACTTGACAAAGGGAAATTATTTGGTTGCCGATTAAAATGGCTCATTGTCAAAAAACGTAACAATATTTTTGGGTGGCTTCAAAAATGGTACGAAAAAATTTCATGAAGGGATCAAATCATTTATATTATTTGGAAGAGAATTGAATAAATAGGATGTTAATCAAGTATTCACAACATTAATCTGCAGTGGCCGAGTTTTCATCTGTCTTTTCATTAAAATGTACCAGCAGAGCCTATGATCACAGGACCCACTGGTGCATGATGTGCTGTCTGTTATCGGTACGATTAGGAAGAGTTGATTCATGAATTTTCACTTATCCGCAGTTTTGCACTGAAGTTTCTGGTTTTCAGACTTTTGACAGAGCATGTGTCTCTAAACCGGCACTGAAGTTAGTTGTACTCATGAATGGTGTCTGAGCAGCTCCGTAATTATTTTTTTCAAAAATGTAAAATAGTCAAGGTTCTCTCTCTTTTTTTTTTAATCGCTCAGGCTTTTCTTCTAAATCAGCGTTTCCTATATCACATCGTTTGGGCTATAGTGGATTATAGACAGTGCCATGTTTTATTCAGCAAAAGTAACTTTCTCTAGCGTGGAGTAAATCAGTTCGGGAACAAAATTAATGTCACCAGCTAAATAAGAGACTTTCTAATGTTAAATTTCTACCAACGGAAAGCGAGGAAAGAAAATTATTTTATTCCGTCGTTATTTCAGTTTGAATGCAAAAAAACAAAAAAATGACGTTAAAGGCGGTATTTTAAAATCCAAATCTCTCTTACCCCATCCCCTCCCTCCCTGCCTCATGACGGGGAAGTATCAATTCTTTGGCTTTGAAAGTTATAGTTGAAGATCGGTCTATATATTTGTCATATGAAAGGAAAATGAAAGTTTCGTGGGCTTTCTGCATATTTAATTTATATACATAGATATAAATTAAATAATAATAATAAACATACATATGTTTATTTACTTTTGAGAACAATTTTTCAAAGTTCCATGCCAAAAAATCTGTAGCAGATAATCATAAAGTCAGTGCATACTTTTGTTTATGTTGATGGTAAGTATGTATATCTGTGTAAAGTTCCGGGCTCATTATTTTAAAACTGTTGAATTTCTTTGATCTAAAACAGATCTTGATTTCTGAGAGTTAAAAATTCATCATGGCGTGGTTTCAATGGCAAAAAGATGTCAACTTTCTTTGTTTCAATCGTGTTCTACTATTTCGACACCTTAAAAGTCAAACCTTAAGGTTCAAAATGTCAGCCTTTGTTATTTTACAAAATGATCGCGAGGATGCATTTCTCCTCTTGATGCAAGAGATATGGACATACAATACAGTCAATCCATCCATGAAGAATATAAATGCATATCACTTTAGAACTTTTTCCTCAGATTCACCGGATCCATATTTTATCAACTGCACACATTATGGAGGACACTGTTAAAATACATGATTGTGGCACAAAACAGAACCACTGATTTTTGTATGACTGATTCCTGCGGAAATGTAGTCCTAATGTTATTGAGCGGGGCAACTTATCTACACTCGACTAGTGAATATTCTCCTGAGGCTATCATGTATTATCATGTATGTTGGAAAACTGGTCATTTTAAAAAACAATAATAACATTATTGCCTTCTCTTAAATTATTTGAAAAGCTGATAGCGTGGAAATAAGTGCATGTAAACTTTCGAGGAAATTCTGCATAAAATGTGATAAGAATGTGTTAGAACTGGTATAAACTAACAATTGGTGTTTTGTAATGAATATATGTAAAAATTATTTGACTTGGAAAAAAAGAATGGAACAATGAAAATGCTATTTAGATCTAAAGTGTTGTATCATAGGTCAAAGAATACCCATCAACACATATTATACATTTAACTATACTTGATGCATCAACAACAATTTTATTTATTATTTTCCTACCGCACATTGTGTATTGTATTTGATCTAACCCTACTAGATTTTCTTTTGAAATCTTTGGCAGCTGTTCTTCTGATTTCTGTGACTCCCGGGACCCACTTAGTGAATTCCTAACACAATCTGTAATGTTTGATCTTTTCATTCGAGCTAGGATGCTGAACAACAAGAGCTGTTCTCTCTCGACTGAATTCCCCGGTGGGAGTCAAGTGGCTACTCTCGAGTTTCGTGTTTTATATTGATTTTTTTTCTCAGTTGATAAGTTTAACTGGTTTCGTGTTGGCGGTGTAGCGATAATATGTTGAACACCAGGATATAAATTTGATAACAATCTTTACAGGATAATCTCTACCATGGTGGAAGGTTTGACAAACCAAAAACTTCATTATTTTGAAATCGTCCCTTGTGAATTACCGCTGGGGTGGCGCGCAAGTAACGTGCATATGTCCATTTGGATCACGGGCGGTTCAACATCATTCGTATTATCTGTTTATTATCATGTTTGGGATAATAAAATGTCAGATATGGCATCAAAATTAGACATCAAATATTGAAGGCTATTCACTCCAATTGTAACTTAAACTGTTTGTATGTGAGATGCGACACGATGAAATCAGATTCCCGTCAAATTTTGACCACATGGAGTTATTGGTATCACTGTGAAGATTATTCATTTCCCTTTCAGTCTGTGACAAAAAATGATTGTTCTACCTTAAGTAGAAGTTAAATTATTGGCAACTAAAGACGATGGGAGTGACCTGTTGCTGCAGCTGAATTTAGTGAGAAAAACGCCGATCACTTTTTTTTTATCCTTAGTAATCCTTGTTAGGCCATGCCACTCAGTTACGATTTTTGGGCTTTTACTCGATCTAATTCAAGAAATTGAACTCTGAAATGCATTCTCAGATTGATATAGATGGTTTTGCTGAGGAAAAAAAATATGTTAAAAGTTCGTGCACTGTTGAAAACATGTGATTTCTCCGGTCGGCTCAGTTTGACGTGGGCCTGATTTCATCGTATCGGGTCTCATATCAATGATCCTTTATGATTCCCACTGTTTACGTGTTATCCAGCTTATTTTATATCTGTGACTCTCTCTCTCTGCTTTGAAGATCCTTTCCAAGTATTAACCCAGGTGACTTGCCGATGTGTGAAAATAATTATTTCAAGTCCACTGATTCAAATAGTGTGAGCGTATAAAAATGTAATTATAAAAATGTTCTACAGGGGTTTTCTCATGGCACATTCTCTTCAATAAGTGCATTTTCTCTGTCCAGACCTCGGCTGGTTTCAATGTTGCATTCACACTATTCCTCTGGAATTATAAATGCCTTGTGCACATTTTGTAAACAGTGGTGATAAATGTTTGAACTAGACATCATGGTCTGTCAACATCAAATCCATTCCAACAAACGTTGTCAAGTTTCGATCATTGTCCATGACGTTCATGATTTTTCTCAACGTGGCGGATAAAGTTGGCCCAAACAGTCTGAATAATCCCTAGTTAGGTGTTCCTCTTGTTTTTTGACAGCGCTGTTTCTGACATCGTAACTAACACGAATGTGAAATAAACTAAAAACATTTTTTACGAAAACTATAACCTCTTTGAAATATGAACACTTTTCGTATGTTTTGTAAGGAAATGTTTCTGTTGTTGTTTTTGTTCAGCTAAGTTCTACATGTTTTTCAAATGCACGAGAGTCCGAAATACAAGGACACTTCAACAGGCAATAATCTGAAAATGGGAAAGTGATATAAGAACAATGGATGAGGAATTACAGGAGATTTTTGAGATGCTATTCGAGCGGAAAGTTGAACCCTTCATTTGACAATCCATTTCTCATGACACTTCGATATTTTCTGCCGTGACAAGGAAGTTGAATTTTCAGTAAAGCAATTATTTTGATGTAGTGGCAGATGTAGTCATTGTTATCTTTACAAGGATAAGATTATGCGATATAGCTTCACATTGATTTTACCATATTGTTCACTGCCGCTTCCCTTTCACAGTCAAGAACGAGCAATGCAGGTGAACAAGACACTGAAACACGACAAGTGGATCGTTGTGACATCCATAGTCTTACCTACAGATGATGTCAAATTTCTGGCCAGCATCAAAGGCTGGAGGGTGGTAGTGGTGGGAGACACCAAAACACCTGACAACTGGAGGTTTGGATAGATAATGTCTCCTTGTTTTCTGAGATTTATAGCATCGAGAACATAAACAGATTGCCGACCTTATTTTTCAATCTATTTCTATATTTAAAACAAGCAAACAAACAAATAGAAACAAAACCAAGCTTCTGTTGAAACTGATAGTCATTTCAGATGGATGGGTGATAAACTCGGCGTTAATAGACATGATTGATACTGTAAGAGACTCCAGTAATGTTGTTTCTCTAGAACGGAGTTAGCGAACTTTTTGAGACTTTGATTATGTGACTTTTCTTCTTATTATTATTTACATGTATTTCAAATAACTGTTACCATTATAGGGTAAAAGGGCAGACTTTGTCTTCGCTGTTAATATTGTTGTTATTATTTTTATTGCTGTCTGTAATGTAGTAAATAGTGACCTTTCAATATTATAATAGTGAATCCTTTCTCAGCTTGAACATGTCTAATACCATGGAGAAAGAACGATGAGTGGGAAAGATTTTTAACATGAATTTCTGTCCTGTAATATTTTATCCACATATTTTCTGAAATGACTTTCACTCTGTGAGGAATAGACGTCAGTAGGAAAGGAACATGCAGAATATGAACATGTTCACGGTTTCGTACGTTGCAAATTGTACGTATATGTGTAGTTTCTTTCGTAATACCACAAGCATAAATTACCATGAGACTCAAAAATACATGGACTAAGTGCCTGAACGAGAAAAATATTCCTATACTGTTGATCTTTTAATGTCTGGTTATGGTTGTTTTGTGCTATGCCATCATAAATTGTACATTCCGTCCTTACCTGCCACAGTCATCCAAAATGCGTATACCTGAGTGTCGGTGACCAAGAAAAGATGGGCCTGCATATAACGACCCGACTCCCGTACAGAAGCTATGCCAGGAAAAATGTGGGCTATTTGTTTGCTGTGGCTCATGGGGCAAAGGTCATCTACGAGACAGACGATGATAACAGGTAGAATATAAAATTCAGATGCATTATGAACTTCCCTCTTGTGTCAAGCTCATTATCGTGCACTGAACGCATTATTTCTCAGATCTTCGACATACGCTATGCAGAAACAGAAATGGAACAGCTTTCAACTACGCTGCCTTGGCCGTATTTTCTGCGTCAAGTAAAGCGACAAGGAACAAACGCCAAACTCCTCATACCTGCTGGTCTTTTCGCTATGCATACATGGCTAAGACACCGAAAGCTGCCCTGGTTAGGTCATGTTGGACAGATGGCAGATGGCCGGATCTCCAGTGATCTCTTGTACGATATATTCTGCCAAATGATCATTTGGCCGCTATCAGCCACGCTTCAAATGTCTGCAAGTGAGACTTGAAGGCTATCGAGATAGATTACAACAGCTAGAAAGACTCAGCCACTGACCTCAATGTCTGATACAGCGTGCTCTAGAACAGCGTGCTCTAGAACTTTTTGAAGAGAGGCGAGGTGAGACTCCAAAAGCAAACTAAAGGAACGAACCGTCAATGACAGACTTGCTACCATCAACGTCTGTCAACAGAGCAATAGAAACTGCTATTCCCGCACTGGTGTTATCAGCTTCAGAAGTGCAGACACGTCCCTGAGACATGGCTAGATTGCTGTACCTATGGTCGACAGGGAGCGACAGAGGGCTACAAAGCATCAGTTGTCATGTCTCAGAAATTAATCAATGGCTAAGATGTTTGTTAAATGTTTGTTAAATATTGGGATTTAACGGCTCAATAGATAGAGTTAAAAGATATATCAAAGAAAGCGTTTACATTGAGTGACCGTTCAAAGAATGCAAAGAGAAGTTATCAAAAGATATGTAAACATACGGTTTGTCATGTGACCGCTGAATGATCACAAGTGTAGTAAGCATTTCTGTGTATGAGGAGTCGCCATGTTTAATTTGTCCAATACTGTGATAATCTTATATAAAGTGAACTATTTGTTTCGTCATAGATTCGCATTTTAGGACTTTTACAGGTGATAGGGCTACGGCTTTGATGCAGGTATAAAAACATTATGAACCAGCTTTAGTTGGAATGGAAATTCAGTTTATATCTCTACTGAAGATAAAAGTGACAACATTATCGCACAACTTCACCATCATCACAGCTGTTGCCAGCAAGAACAGACACTGTAAGCACAACCAGAGAGCTTTAGATCTGATTTCAGAGTTTTTCTTTGTTCAGGTTTCAAAGAAATAAAGCAAAAGTGATTCTTTTTTGTTATCTTTACAATATACCTCATATGCCCAGGAAAAAGGAATAACGTAGCTGCTCGATTATAGCCTAGTTTTGTTCCCTGAACATGTTTGACTTATAGGCCACCTTACTCTGTGACTGGTAGCTAATGCAGAATACTAGACATTTTTTTTTCTCCTACATGACACAAGACTGCAATGCTGAATATACGAAGAAAAAAAAAAAACAACCTTATCACACTCTTTAATTATTCACTAGGCACCTGAAAAAACGTAATTTTAAGAGAGCATAAATCCAGTTTTCAGGTACATTCCTTTTACTTTTTTTTTCTTCAAATGCAGTTGTCTTCTCAAAAATGAGAGACAGTGTGTATATAACGTCAGAATTGCATCTTTTCGAACTGCCACGGATAGGGTTAGAATATTGTTCAAAATAAAATTGTTCACTTTTGGTTCAAATTTTTAGCTGTCTTAGTCATTTCAAGAGTGATTCCCTTATCAAGTAAAGAAAGTGTTCAACGTTAGATTGGCCTTGTGTAGTGCAGGTAGAGGAGTCTCCTGTCCCTTCTGAAGAGACCCAGCGAAAAATGCCAAACCCATTGCCAGGACCAGCAGATCAGAAATACCTGTGTAAAGAGGAGAAAGTTGGCCTTTTCCAAAGACAACATAGTTCAATGCAAGACAGGAGATCAGTCAATCTATCTCATGAAAGCAAACGTAACTTCACAGGAGTTGGTCGGTTTCGGGGGACAGCGACGACTGCCTCGCTGATGTGACAATAGAGAAGATATTATGCATGGGATTTCGAACACAAGCAAAGATGTAGTCAGGACGTACCAGGCAAGAAGGAAAGTCATGTGAGGTCCTATCGGAACAGAGGATGGCCAGAGGAAGGGCTAGAGTACACCTAGATGAAGAGCGGCAACACGCTGAAAAACTTCCTTACCTTGCAGGTGGTCATGAATGAAAAGCAACAACAACACAAAAAAAGGAAAGATAAAATAGTAATTAACCATTGAGTTGTCTGAAAAATTTGTTAGATAACAGTTTATGAAAATTTTGTAATTCACGAAACACCATGTTAGTTTTGTGGACATAACTTCTGTGTTTCCTTTATTTTATTCTATTTTATTTTATTTTATATTATTTTTTTTATTGCATTTGAAAAAGATATTTGCAATTAATGATAGCAAAATGTTCGTCAAAGTAATGTCTTCAGTATATTCTATTTTATTATACTTACTATTACAGCTTTTGAGATAATAATAATAATAATAATAAAGGGTATTTATATAGCGCCTCACCTCTCATAGATAAAGCGAAAGTTGAAAACAGAAGAATGGAAAAAAGATCAAAAAGCCCCACAAAAACAGCCTTTATTCCTCAGGCAAAATCATTTAACGAAAAATGTTTGACTCATTGATATTTTTCTACAAAATGCAACTGTGTCACGGGAGAGCATTTTTATGATTTTCATTTATTTATTTGTTGATTTATTTAACTTTTTATGTATTTGTTAATTTATTTATTTAGTTAGTTAAGAATATCAATTGCTTTGTGCAAATACTTTATTTAAAAAAAGTCTGTGTAAAGTTGAACAAAAGGTAAGCTGGTTCGAATTATTTACGTTTTGTCTTCGTTATGTAACACAAACTTTTTGGGCGTTTGGTTCTCATTTCTCACTTTCCTTAACATGACAACATCTTATCTTCGATATGTTCAAAGTAAAATCAAGTCTGTTGGGTGGGTGAAAAGCTGAAAGTGTTTCGTAACGTTCCTCTCTTGAAAATTTCCTTGTACGATGTTTTTTTTTTCTACGTTCACACATTAAATGGCAATGCGTTATTCTCCATGTAAAGCAATACCAGTTCATTACTTAAAAAGAAGATACCACTGATTATGGTAAATGAAACCAGATGACAAACTTTATTTATCAGGCTACCTTGTTTTTGCTTTCAGGCCACTAGACAGACTAAACAGTTTCTATTTGAAGCAAACGATGTCAGGACTTCTGTATGCTGGCAAGGAGATCTTCAACCCTTATCGTCACTTTGGACAGCCTACGCTCTGGCCCCGGGGATATCCACTAGAACAGGTGGGCAGGGATTTACCAACAGTTTACAGGTAAGTTTTAAAACTCCGCCTGACTGTACCAACTGTATTTCAGACAGCTGGTTATCAAGATTAAAAGGCAGGCAGACAGTAAAGCCGGCAGAAAACAACGAAAACAACAAAATTAGATTAATAGACAGACAGACAGACAGACAGACAGACAGATAGATAGATAGAAAGATAGATAGATAGGCAGACAGATAGATAGATAGATAGATAGATAGATAGATAGATA
This sequence comes from Peronia peronii, assembly GCA_039654565.1. Classification (NCBI taxonomy): domain Eukaryota; kingdom Metazoa; phylum Mollusca; class Gastropoda; order Systellommatophora; family Onchidiidae; genus Peronia; species Peronia peronii. Next base: position 32 of record JBCEWB010065769.1, on the reverse strand, counting down.
GATAGATAGATAGATAGATAGATAGATAGATA
>JBCEWB010065759.1:2505-13478 GCA_039654565.1 Peronia peronii | reverse complement strand
AGCAAAAATTGGCAGCTTCTAAAAGCCGAGATAATCCTACCTTCTTTGGATTGAAAGGCTTAAGAAAAACAAAACACCAGCAGGCGGTGAAAGCCTGCCATCGGTGGGATATCTCCCAGAGAATGCCATCCTCGACGTTCCCCACGGGTGACACCTCTGCTGTCTCTCTTCTTCCTCCTGTCGTCTGTCCTCCTCTCTTCTTCTTGACGTGTAAACGTATCCAACCGTGTTTGGCACAATATAGCCGTGATCCCGCTGATGTGCCATTAAATCCCAACACAAACAAACAAACATTTATTTTTTCCTCGCAGGAATAATTTGTTCAAATTTTTTTTTTGGTTTCACTTATTTCTAATAACAGGAGATTAAGTGATTTTTTCCCCCTTCTTATTATAATGCATGCTTTTTACCCTTTGTAACTGGCAAAGGGTAGTAATCTAACTGGCTGAAAAAGATGACTTATTCTTCCAGTCTCTAGTAAACGATATTATTGTCCACCAAAAACCAGGAAAGTCCACACAATCTAACAACCAATCAACGAAACAATGAACACAGTCACAGAAGTCATGGCTACTCTTGGAATAAAAGATGATTTTATTCTTCTCAATGTAATCACCTAAATTGTCAAATGTTTCATCAAATAAGTTTTTTGCTCACTTACCACTTGTAGACAGCTGAAGAGAGCATGAGTATTTATCTTATCCCGCTCCCAAATAATCTATAAGCTACCCCAAAGAAAAATAAACAATGAAAACAATAACAACAACATAAAACTTATTAAAACAACAACAGCATAATAATGAACAAACATGATGGGGATCATGATAAATTATAATAAAATGAACACAGGATAGTCCCTCAGATTTGTAACTGACTAATCATAAAACCACACACTTGTTTCAGATCTAGCAGAATACGATATCATATTCTGTTTGTCTTCATATTTTACATTCACAATATGTGGCTCTTGATTTTTTCACATTAATTAACTACAGACTGTCAGTTATTACATTATGTAGAGCCAAGGGTTGGACAGTGTTAAGAATATATTTATGATGATAGATGAAGATAATATATGAATAAATGTGGCACTGGTAGATAGAAAAGAAAATAAGACAAATATTTGATGCTGAAATAAGCTCAGGAGAGGTTTACAGCTGAAACATACAACTGAAGCATTTACAGTGTTTATATAAGTCAAATGATTTACAGTTACATTGAAAAATCAGGGATTGGGAAAGCACAGATATAAGATATGTTTCTCAGGCATTCAATTAGGGCAACATATAGGAAATCTTGCCTTACAGAACGAATTTTGGGCAATTTCATAACTATGTTATGTATGTTGTCACTTTGTAGTTTGGAATTTGTTGAGCTTCTTCATATGATTATGTATATCTGAATGAAATCAATTCATCAGACAATAATTTTTTACTACAATGTCTAGGGAAAAGAGTTATGATTGCGGTCTCAAAAATCAGAAATTTGAAACATAATCATGTGTTTTCAATCTGAAAACAGGAAACTGTGAAACAGGAATTCATGAGTATGCCTAGAATATGAAGCTAAACATTAATGATAAGTCAAAGGAGTTTTAGAAATGAAATATATGCATTACAATATGGACAGCCGAAAAGCATTAAAAAGAAAAAGCATATAAACTGAAAATGAAACAAACCAGTGATACTTATTTGCCTGTCAAATGCAAGATATGAATACATGAGACTCATCAGAAATGCAAGTACTGAATAACTGTTTTGAACATAAGAGAGTTTATATCACATAAGACAAAATTTAGAAACCCATCAAAAAGTATAAATTCCACAATTTTGTGAAACCTAAAACATCACAAAGCTAGCATAATTCTTTAGTGCCACTGATTAAAGCTTTAAAGGCTTAGATTTTGTGCAAAGCAACTCGTAACCAAAACAGAATTGCAGATAAGTTAATAATGTATATATAATGCTTTTACACAGAAATAGCGAGATTGTCCTATTGTTAGTTGTTCTTAGAAAGGTAAAAAAATAAAAAATAATCACACACACAAAAAAAAAACAATAGCAACACAAAAAAGCTGTACAAAACATCTGCCATACAAAAATTTGAAAATTGTTATGAAAAACTTATACTTAAAATGAAATCAGCAACAATGGTGCAAAAAGCCAACCAGCTGGCAAGTCATGCATGTGCTTGCGTTTAGGTTTGTGAAACTGTAAAAAAAAGCAATATATACATTAAGTATTTTCTCTTCTGCTAATCTAACGACAATATATTAAAAGAAAGACACATGAGTCACTTTGTGAATGATGACAGTGATTTTTGGGAAGATATTTGACTTAACTACTGTTCTAGGACAACAAAAAGAAAGAAGAAGAAATGGCATTCTCATTCATTTTGGCTAAGTATTATTCTCTGTTTCATTCTACATGGGAGCACAGAAGACCTCCATCGATTTATTGTAAAAAGAAAATGATGTCATACTGTATGTGCTCTTCTACACTTTATGAAGCTGCCACAAATTTGGTGCTACAGTCCAAGCAAGCATAACAAGTAATTTTTAAAAAAAGACATTTCTGTATAAGGTTTTCATAAGTAAAATGAAAAATATGGTCACCACAACTTCAAATGAAATGCATTTTATATTTCTTTTCTTCATAGCTGATGCAACATGTTTGGGAGCATTCATGAAAACTAGTTTATTTTGCTTAGGTTGAAAAAGGGTGTCTCAAATTCAGATATCAGTTAGATTTTTGTCCAAACTGTTGCAAATACCAGATGTAATTTACGATATTTTTTATCCCACTATTGATCATACAAAGCATCTTGAATGATGTTAATTATTATCACTCAAGTTACACAAAGTAATAAGACATGTTTATCATTCTGTCTGCAATAGACATTCATGACTGCTTTTCTTTTAAAATTATAGTGTTACTCTCTTGCGAACTTTAATAAAGTAAAACTGTGCCATTGGCATGTGCAAGTTGACAGTGTATTCAGATTTCTTTCTGAGTATAATATTTCCCATTGTAGACTTCTTAAATGGACAGAATAAGAGAGGGACAAATGGTATTCATAAGGTTTTTTTATGAAACTGGTGACATTAAATCTTACATTTTTATGTTCACAACTACTTCATCATAACTCATGACTATGTGTAGATATCTTTCCCATGTAGAGCAAATGCCTGTTAGTTTGCTACACCCATGAGATTAGATGCATGTACTTACTAGTGGCATAAAATATGCAGGCCAGAACTATCACACCCATAGTTGTGTATTTCTCTCATTATGTAAAATAATCCTGGTTCACTAAATCTGATATTAATTGTTACAATACAATAATTCTAAATATGAAATAAATGTATAATTTGTGGGTTAGCCAGCTAACCGTCAAATTTGTTCAGTACAAATTTAACCTCATGACAATAACATAAGACTTCCTTTGAGCACAGGGAACATGGAATGTTTTATTATACTCCTCTTCTTTTACATGAAAGAAAAAAAAACCACAGTTGGTGAAGTCTTGAATGAGTTGATTACTTCCCTTGAACCTCTCCCAAGATAGACAAAGATTTCAGCACTACAATTTTTTTTTTTTTTTTTTTTTAAATAGCTCTCATTAGCAGAAGATGACTTAAACTTTGAAAGATTTATTCAACATGTTCTGAGTAAAAAATAACAGAAAATATACAGTTTTAAGAGAAGTTAGATTCACTTTCATAAACTCTAAAAAAAAAAAACTCATGAACAACGACTAATGTCTAATTCACAAGTTTACTGTACCAGTAGCTCGAATATCTTTATCGTTTTGGTTGACAAATCAATGCAGGAAAAGTGTATGAACAATACTGAATTCTCTGCTGTTGAGACATCTTTTATTTCATGATTCAAATTTATTACAAATAAACATCACAAAACAAAAATTAAGCCTGAGCAATTTGGCAGACTATATAAGCCAAATTTTTTACTAAGTTATGTCTTTCATATAGAAATTCAGAGCCATAGTCAGAGCAAGTGAAGCAAACAATGATGTTTTAAACAAATGAGTAGTTTTTTCTAAAAAAGTTGTATATAAGATGTATGCAGTTCTATAACAGGTAGCCTGTGCAAACTGTTTACAGACATCTTCATCTCTAATAATATGATAATTAAAAGTGCTTCACCAAGAGTTACAACAAAGGAGGATTTTAAATGCTTCATGATGACGAGAGATTCACAAAAAGCATTGGTGAGAAAAAAAAGGGGGGAATAATCACTAACAATTCAACAAATCCAAAAAAATGATATATTGTGAAATACAACTAATGACATCAAAGTGCACATAGAAGCATGTAGGAAAAGAAATTAAATGAGCAACATAAGAAATGGTAAGTGGTGGCTTCATAATAACAACAGGTTATCTGATAAAAAAATGTTTTCAAAATGCTATTTACAATGTTATATGTCATTCTATTAAAATTTGGAATCTGTGATAATTTTCTAAGAAAACAGAAATGCATTTTATAACTGCATCAATCAGATCTTCACAATAGCTCTGTTTAGTAGGCTACATTTGTTATGAATTAATGGTATTGCCTACTGAAGTACAGACAAACTGCAGAGGTGGCCATTTTGAGATGATGATGGAGCATAATATGGAAAACTGGCTAAAGACAGTGTCAGAGAATGTCAAAGTTGTCTTGTGCATTGACAAACAAAAACAACAACAACTAAATTATACTGCCGTTGAGATCTACAATGCAGAGCTATAAAGGGCTTCCTGTAGTTAATATTTAAGTAAACATATTTGAGAAGTATTTTTTTAAGTTTGAAAAAAAATAAAGAATGAAAATTTGCTTTACAAAATCCAGATGAAACAAAAACATTGAACAAGTGTGTCTTCTTTGGATGTTTACTCTTTTATTGACAAAAAACTTCATTTTTACTCTTTTCATATTGATTATCAAAACTATATTAAGTGGGTTCAAGTTCATACATTACTCTTTAGCATGTTAATCAATGATTTATAATCTTCAGCATCTTAAATTATTCGACGATGGATTACACAGATTTCTACATTAAATTGTAGTCTGTGAGTGAAATAATGCTTGGTCCCCGGGCAATGAATAAAAAAGTGACCAAAGAAAACCAGCATCACATTTTCATGAAAATCATTCACACTCTTATTCATATAACATGTCTCATGTTCTTGGCTTCAGTTTTTTAAAGCAATATATAATTACCATATCTTATACAAACAAAATTCCTACAACTCTAACTAAGCTAAAACTTTCATCACAATTGCTCACTGGCCAAATGTTTAAAAATTAAATTAAAATTAAGGTGAAAACAGTCCGTAAGGGAAGAAAACTCAAAAGTGCAACATACCAGCCTATTTTTTGCCAATGTGATTTTCAATAATTCCAAGACTCAAGTACTTGTAATTCAATCATATGATTCGAAAACTCATGTTTAGGCTCATTTAATGTCAATTTGCGCTACAATTACCTAAAGTTATGAATCTTCAAATGATAGGCACTGATGCATCAGATTTACAATTTAAGTAGCCCAAACCGCTCATAAGTAGTATGGACTTAAATCTGTGCTTATGATGATTTTTCCATTATAAAATCTAATCTAATTTTTCTATATCAATGCCAAGCATAATGAAATATGGCTAACATATGACAAAACTATATTTATAAACACAAATATTAAATCTTGGGCTTGATGCCTACATTGTCTCTTTAAACTCTTCATCTTTCCCTTCTATAAGCCTAAATTTTGACAAGTCAATTAACTATCTACCATTAAAATAACTTTTGCGCATTCTTCCTTTTTATTTTCTAACTACTGACAATACATTTCTCAAATTTATACCTGATGTGAAAAAAAGTGTTTTGTCAAAGGTCCCACTGATTGATTGGCCCCTACTGATTATGAATAGAAACAGCATAGAAAACCGATGAAACTACTGGTGATCTGATGTTACCCTGCTTAACACTGGTAAAGTTAGCCAATTTCGATGAGTAGAACTGAACTGGTCGTTGTCTATTAGTAATCAAGCTACAAGTATAGTAATAGTTTAGGTATGTGGACTTGAGTCTCAGAGTTTTACAGAAAAAGATATGTACACAATATTACTTGATCATAAGTGTGACATGGAAACAGAAGTAGTATAATACATTGACAAAAAATAATAAGTAATCATAAGTTATAGTTTGTTTTTTCTCTCTCAATCTCAGTGCTCTCCCTTTGACTGGCATGAACTCTCCTGAACACCATACATTTATTTCAAACAAGAAGCTGCAGTTTATTTTTCACAAATTGAATAAAAAACAAAATCATGCTAAGTTTATAGCATTTATTTTTTAGTTATTGTTGGTATTTAGTTTTCCTTGTTAACAAATGCCCTATTTATTTCCAAAGCACTTTTTTTCTCACCACTGAACTGATTATGTGGCTTATTAACTACCTACTTAGCAGCCACCTATAAAAGGCCTCTCTTTTCCACAATTTCAAATGGCTGCTTTACAAAAACTGTAAACTGCTGCAATTTCAATCTGTATTAAAATTATTATTAAATTACAGGAGAGTATATGATTAATCAAGTATTCTCACTTTTCTCTCTCACTCTCGCATCTTTTCACTCTGTTGACAAATGGTTATGGGCATTAAAAAAAAAACAACAACAAAACTTTGGTCATAGACCATGAAACTGGAGAACATATATCATTGTCGCCAAAACAAAATCAGTCACTTTCTTTCTTGATGCTATTTCATCCCTTGCCCATCTCATCACTTCCTTGGAGACTCAATATGAATCTTTAGTCTGATAAAGATGTTCATTTTCTGAGTGATTCAAAGAAGGCCCTTATCTTTCAAGCAAACACACCACAATCTTTCCAGATTCTTAAGGAAGTAGAATTGCAACAAAACAGAAATAATGCTATGTATGCTTGATGACGACCAAAGAAGACCGTCCTCTTCAATTTTCCAACATGCCCTCTACCACTTATTCGCAAGTAGCCATGTATCAATGATGGAAACTTAGTTTAAACTGGCATTTTCACAGACCACAATGTCTACCTAAATATTCTCTCATCTTGACAACTTGTTATGTACATCCTCTCTCCTAAATTGCTTGTTTCATGCACAATCTGCATGGCTTTTAAAAGAAAAAAAAAAAACTTCCAAAAATAAATTTATTTTTGTTCAGGTTACTGTTCTTTGTTGCCTGAAAACCATCTGTTTGCTTCATTTTATTCTCCGAAAACTGAATGTTTGTTGCCTTCTGAAATTGATCAAATGGCAAAACTGTGAATAATATTTACAACTACTGTGTTCCAGAGAATACAATGCTAAAGACATTTTTATTTTTATCCAAGTCTTTGCTGTTGCCTTGTGTCTAAAAGTGCCTATTTCCATATCATGAAAAAGTCATAACTCGCTTTTACTTTGTTATGTTATTTCATTTGTGCATCTTTTTTCAGAACTTTGGCTAGACAAAGTTGTCACCAACGCTATTCACTTCCAGCCAAAATAATATGTCGAAGTTGTGACAATGAAAGACAATACCATTTAAAAGACCCAGTGTTCGATTAGAACATCTTGTCTCATGCTACTGTCATAGCAAAAGCTTTGGTTTTTTTTTTTTTCATGAAGCAGCAATCAAGACATGTTTTACATTCCCTTGAAACTATTCTACATGTAAGCAGAAAACAAAAATCAAATGTAAAAATTTCTCCGGCAATTAGTGACCTTTCACTTCCACAATTGTGTCAGCACAGGGTATGATCTGATTTTGCTCTCTGATCTTTTCAAAGGCAAACATATGATTTTAAAAGAATGTTTATGACAGACAGATACACTGTACAACTGTATTTCTAGGAAGGACCGCATGGATTCTTAAATTCTGGTGACATGCACATAGAGTTTAGAGTATTCTCCATATAATGACAGTATATGGCTAAGGTGTATTTCGTAAATTACAAGCTTTGTCATAATAAGACTTCAGCATCTGTTATAAACTTGTTATAACTGTCATTGAGTGCATTCTTCTCATGCTCTGATTTCTAATCTTGAGCAATGAATTACAACCATAGGTTTCAAGTCTGACATTTTCTTCATAGTTCATAACCACTCAGTTTCTCCAGATACACAACCTTACTCTTATCGTCATGGAACGTCTGTGAGAAAGATATGATAACTTAACAAATGTTAGCATTCAGAAAGAAAGAAAAGGGATTACATATGAACAATACTACTGTGGCCATTATTTCTCAAAGAACAGGTGTTTTTTTCTTCATGGTAAAAGGCATTCATAACTCTGTCTAAACAACTCATGGTTATGAGATGTATCACAGCCATCAATCTCTTGGACAGCTCTTGGATACAAACAAACTGTTACCGTGTAATTATCAGTTATATTAATTTCTTGTATCATATACAATAAATGATCTTGTATCATATACAAAAGCTCCAGATCTAGGTAGAGACCATCACCAGATCAACACAACAATCTACTTCAATATTAGAATTATAAATCTACAGAACAAAGGACGTGACCAACTGCCCAGATTATAGTGCGTTTCTTACAGAGCGCAACAACGATTTTCTGGTGCATCTTTCTGCCGCTGGACCCATCTAAACTGTGAGCATAACTTTCACTTTGAAAGTCCCCGTGATCAGTGTCCAGACATTTCCAACATATAAGCCACCTAATCGAAAGATGGATCCAAACGTTTTCGCTATTTTTCCTCCAGTACAACTTTCCAAATAGAGTTGTCAAGTTTTGTTCTCAGGCTTGTAGAAGGGACTTTATCGTTCTCCTTTTGCTAGATGATTCACAAATTCATCTTTTCTTCATAAATTTGAACTGTGGCCATTTTCTCTTTATCCAGCCCATACTTCTGTACTGGAAGCGGTCTAAACGAATGTTCTGTACTTGAGCGCTTGTCGGCTTCCAAGTTTCAACCACCTCCTGATTTATCGAAGAGAAATGATCCCATTCCCGCCATTTCTTTCTTAGGCCGTACAAGTATTTCCCTGTCAATCTAGTCTGTATGACAGTCTCTTCAATTTTCAAAAATGCAGAGATGTGGAAAAGCTGTCTGGTTGCTCATATGTCTAGCTGAAATCTGGTTTCCTTCACAGCAATCTGAATCTCCAGTCATCCATTCCTACATGAACGTCTGCCATTCCAAAACCATATTTCAGTATGTTCTCACAGCCTTAGTTACTTGCGACCAAACATAAATAGTAATGAAAATGTCCTCTCCAGGAATTTATTGACCATTCGGTTGTCCTCTACAGTTGGTCTTGCCCATTCCAAAATGCCCCGTTTTTCCCTCAGATTACATGGCTTTCTTCACTAACAGTCTCGCACATCCCCCCCAGTTCCTCGCTTCTACTGGCAAAAAATCATACGCCCATCGCAGACACCTCTGATATGTGTGTGAGTGTGAACGCTGTCCTGTCCCGTCCCGTCCCGTCAAGCCGGCGATAAAATAATACTTGAGTCCTGTCGCATCAAGGAAAAACAAAGCAAAAATAAATACTACTATGGTGAGGTCGCCATCACACGCGAGCCGTAGACACGCTGGTGAAGGTGGCTTTCCTTCGGTGGCGTCTTACGCAGAAGACAATGGCGAGGATGATACCGACAAGGATAGGCACACAGACAACGGCTGCTCCCCCCAGCTGGAATGCCAGGCTGTTCTGGTGGCGGCCATGGATGATCAGGAACGCCCCTGCAAAAGAAGAATAAAAAAGCCATTATTTAATCTTCTATAATTTAAAATGTTACAAACAAGGAATGACATGTATGTTTCTATGTTATGATACATTCTGTAATTTACACGCTAGTCTTATACTGCTTATTCCTCAATTGTCTTATAAAAGGAATTAACATACAATGCATGGTTCTTGACTAGCAATAGCAGTACCAGTGTATTTTACATGTTATAATAATGTATTCAGAACGGAATAGCCAGATCAACGAGTGGACATCAAGTGATGGAAAACGAATGGGAATGGAAGGAATGTTTGAAGGGAATGAGAAACACACACACGCACGCAGGCACACACACAGAAAGAGAGAGAGAGAGATAGAGAGAGAGAGAGAGAGAGGGAGGAAGATGAAGAACCAAAAGTGCGGTCTCCATTATCTATCGCCATTTTCAGAATACACTCAGCTGACAGTACGCCATTGTACACCGCAGACGAGGCGGGAAAGGTCCGTCTCTTCTTCCTCGGCCAATACATGAGAGTGGATCCACTGCACCAAAGAATGCGTGATAGCACCGGGTCACGGACAAAGGTTACGCACGTCTGTAACTTACTTTGACAGAACGCGGTTCTCATCAGTCTTAATCATTTCCCCGCCTATTTAACCATACACGCACCCAGTAGAAATTGCTGGAGTACCAGATTGCACCAATGATATTTATTCAGGTCCGAGAAATGACAGCATATGCCGAAAGGCAATACAAGCTGTGAGGGCCTACTTTCGACTTATATCATGTCGGTATGTCACTTGGGGAGGAATTCAGACACATATCATAAGTGAGCGAGTCTTTAACCAAATCAGTCACTTGACATTCTAGGATTTAGTATAAATATTCCACAACGTTGAAAGACAGTGTAAATGTATCATCCCATTCTCCAAAAGTGAAACTGCACTTTGTTCACTATAAGTTCAAAATGAGATTGCAAAACTAAGTGGAAATCTTGATTTTCTCAGAATAGATTTTTAGGACAGAGTGTTCTATCAACGTACGCCATATCGTCTCTTTGAGTGCGCTTCCAGACCAGTTCTCGTTAATAATATTGACCGACTCTCAGTAGTGACGTCTCTTCCACGTCTCAGAAAAGAAGTTAAGATTATTATGCAACGTCACCTCCTGACTCGTCTCTTCATTCCACTCAGCAAGTCAGCGCCAAGCAGGAGGTGGTGGTTGGGGGGGGGGGGGGGGGGGGGAACAAAAATCT
>JBCEWB010065748.1:3478-13479 GCA_039654565.1 Peronia peronii | reverse complement strand
TCTTTTTCTTTTATTATTATTTTTTTTCTTTGTTTCTTTGTGTGTTTGTGTGTGTGTGTGTGTGTGGGTGTGTGTTAATTCCTTCAAAGAGAATTGTTTTTCAAGTAAACAAATACATCTTTGATGCGAGAACGACATTTCTGGTGTATTTAAAAAGCTATAAGAACAAATAACATTAAAACGGTGTCATTATCATTTTGGGTGTTTACAAGAGATAGTTTCTCACAAACATTCATTAGCACAATGTCAAATAACTTGAAACACAAGTGCCTCTACAGGATGTGTGACAGTATTAGTTACCATAGAAATTGATTACTAGAAAAAATGAAAGATTGCTAACATCTGACATGTTCTCTTCTGCATTCCTGTTGGTATAATAGTTTTATTATTGTATGTATTTGTGTGTGTGTGTGTGTTTGTGTGTGTGTGTGTGTGCGCGCGCGGGGGCACGTGCGTCTGTGCGCATGCATTTAGTTCACTGAACAGATTTTGATTTATCTTGTATTATATTTTTTTACTTTTTTTTTTTTTTTTTTTGCAATAACTAAAATATCCCGGGGGCATCTATTGAAACAAATTCGCGTATGCCTTTATTTTAAATGAAACGCTATGGTAGTTCCATAAATAAACATAGATTGATAGCTTTATTTTATGTATTTGTTTGAGCAAATTAACAAATAAATATTTTTCAAGGTATGTGATCTACAGTTTTAATATTGTAAAACTACTGGAATTGCTAATACGTAACAGCATAAGAAAGGAATGTTTTAATTGCCTTTAATTTTAATTTAATTTAATCAGGAAGTTGGAATACACACAATGCCCTCTCTCGCAAAGTTTTCTTTATGCGTCACTAACTGTGTAAAAAAAAAAAAATCGGAAACAAGGAAATATCTACGGGGGATCAGGGAACGCAAAATGTCAGCAATGACCATTTGGTAGATCTGATTTGTTTTATAATTCCTAACGGGCCAGGATTCAGGATATTCCACGACATACGCTTATTAAGCCGCGGCATATCACTGTGAAATAAATGTCACCGACCGAATTTGAGGTGAAATAATTCTCTCCATTGCCTGTTGGAATATGGTTATAATGGAGATTCTAATGTCGTGAGTTGTATCCGTTGGTTGCATTGGAAAGGGGTGTATTTCTCCATCTAGCTTGACAAGCTCACCCTCAACAAGCTTATAGACATGGGTATGCGTCCACAGACTAGCGCATGTAACTATTCACAGTACAGTAAAATGAATGAATGTTTAAACTTTATCCCAAAGAAAAGGAGAGAATGTGAATAAAAAAAAACAACCTACTTTGCTTTTCTTATTTGAACCTTATGCAAATCAAGAACAAAATTTTAAGCTGAAAGATTGTTTTGTGTTCTACATAATCTATTTTTCTCGACAAGAGTTTATAATCTCAAGCGTAAATAGTATATGGTCATAATGATATTAAACTTCAGACTTGACAGCTGATGACCAACATAATGAAACAGTCAAAATGTTCAACTGAAAGAATATGGAATACAGAGGTACTGAACTTAAAGGGTTGAATGAAATCTTAACCAGTTATCTCAATCTGTTCTTTTTTTTTTTTTTTTGGAATGGGAGCAAAACTACAGGAATAAGGAATTCATGGAACACATAGATGATGTTTTGATGGTTAAAAACGAGACCACTCGGTAAGTAAGATTCTGGATGGAAATCAGTCTCCCTGTTCTGTTGTTTAAGCCGTTCTTTGTGCACTTTCTGAGCCTTTTTTGTCCGGTCATAGGAATACGGCGAATCTAGTGTTCGTTCTCCTTCCTCTTGACACAATCCGTGAAAATGTGTTGTAAAAATAACAAACAAATAATCAGACAAGCTCAAAATTCAAGCTCCAACACCTATCATGTCAAATTTGGTTCTCGTAATAAGCTCAAAGCTTAAAACCAGTTGTTGTTGCTCCGCAAAGTTCTTTCTGTTTATGAGCGCATCTCATTCTCTTCCAGTTATTCATGAGGGCAGAAAATCTTTCTGATACGGGCCTTAGTTTTATGGGTAGCGGAATAACATGTTACGTTTTTCAAATACACTGAGAGGGAGAGTGGAATGAAACATTCTGATAACCAATTTATAACCATGGCGATGACAAAATCAGTGATGCATCTGTTGATTAAAATTTGACACAACCCATAAAGTCTGTACTTTATGTGAGGTAGACCATGAACATCAGCGACAGACACTCCAACTTTGCACCATGGATTTCCACGTTGTGTAAAACTTACTGGACATTCTTACATAGACAATAAAATTTGAACCAGAATTGATAGCTTGAAACAAATCATCGAAATTATAGAGCACAGTAAACGTTTTTGTCGTCAGTGAAACTCCTGTTACTTGACGATAGGCGAAGATGGCTCCGGTGTACAATCGCACTATAATGTAAATAAAACAGATGACAAGCAGCATCCTGGAAACTTTCACATTACTTTTAGAAACTTTCCCGGTCAAACCTTTCCTCTGTCTGCTCTGTCGCGCTAACACGCACGTTACAAAACAACAACAGACTGTAGTGAATATCAGTTTGCCATAGGATACGATGAAAACTGTGATCAAATTGTAATATATTTCAAGAATTTCGGAGTTCTGCTTGTAAAAATCAGAGATGAAGTATGTAACAATGGTCTTGTTTAGATTTTCATCGACAATATTTTTCATATTGTATGTAAGAAAAAATGGTGTCGCCATGATAAATGTAGGCATGTAAATAATGACTAGGGTAATTTTTATCCTTTTTAAGGTTATCCATCGCGAAGCTTGGAAAGGAAAACCCACGGCTATAACTCTCTCCCCGGCGATAACAGCTGTATGATTTGTGGAAATGATCAGCATCATACGACTCCAAGACATCACATAGACTGTCATGTTAGCTCCGTAGGGTTTGGAGAATGAGGTATCTATTTGCCGGACAATGCACTCACCCTTGCGCAGCGACAGTGAAAATAGGAAGAGAAAATCGCATACAGCCATGGAGGTGAGAATAATATTGGTGGTGTCACTATATCCATGTTTGTAGAGGATGACAATGGTGAGAATACTGCCAATGGACCCAGCGATGCCTACAAACTCAACGAGGGCACAGTTCACCAAAATGTCCAGAATGTTTACAGTGTAGCCAGGCAGGACTGTAGGAGTAGAACTTCTAGTAGTGCAATTATTCAAGCTCTCCAGTGCTGAGAAGTAGTTGAGACGTTCTGTGTTTTCTGTCATCCTGGATCAATTCAGAATCAAGCACCCTCTCTATGTCAGACAGACAATTCCTGTAAAGATAAGCATAGAATAAGAGTGTATACATAGTTGAGAGGGAAAGAAACTGAAGAGGAAAAGTTAGAAAGAGATGAAGTGGAAAGGGCGAAAATACACGATAGGGACTTAGAACGACTCTCTTGTGGCTCTCTGATTGTTTATGAGTTTATTAAATATGTGTTCTACATACATTTGTATTATTTTCTCTTTCTGTTCGTTCAAAGCAGAAAAAGTCCCTAGGTCGGTTGGTACAATAAGGTCTGGATCCGCTAAGATTTACTCTGATTTAATGTAATTTTACGCAGAAGTTGGGAAATTTCATTTTCATGAGCCACTATTGACAATCACGTTAGGTCAAAGTCTTGAAGCACAGTTTCGATTTCAAGTAGAGAGAGCAGCTAATGTCAAGAAGAATGACAACAATAATGATAAGTCTAAATCCTTGGAAAGAGGTCTTAGGCGAAATGCCATTATCCTTGCAGATCAAAATAACAGGTTAGAGTATATTTCAAGTTGGCTGGAATAAATAGCTGAACAGTCTTTTGTCCTTGAACACAGACACAACATGCGATAGCAAGAAGGAAATGTCGATTTCCATCAGTTCAGATATGGATTTACCAGTACAAGAATTATACAGGAGTCGACAACAAATCAACCTAAATATCTAAAGGGCTGGTCTGTTTAAGTCAACATACACTTTGTGGGTGTGTCTTCTCTGAGATATCCTGGCCTAAACAATTAGCTGAACAAAACACACAAACAAGCAAACTGAACTGAGTGAAACTGACAGAAATCGATAGGTGATAGGCCTATTTAATGAGACCTGCTCCCTGTTGGGATTATCAATGTATTTACATTAAAAGGAAAGAAAATTGCGTTTGTACTTTATATCTTCATTTTCACTTACATTAGAAACTCAAAAGTGAAGACCGGATTCTTTTTTTTTTTCTTTTCTTTCTCTTTTTCTCTCTCTGTCTTTTTTTTTTTTTTTTTTGGTCAAAAGTGAAGACAGGATTTTTTAAGACAAGAATTTTGTTTTCTTTTTTTTTTAACAAAGAACCGTCGAGATAACCTCCACCGGCAGGTTGAAAGACGTATATAGAACGTAACGTAACAAGTAGATAAGTGTATGATTCCTTTGGAGAAAATAATGACAGCAATAGACTGATAAGTAAAATGTCGTAAATACATTTTTTCTTAAATACATTTCCAAAACATTTGTAGCTAATGCCCTTAACTGTTTTCAATGATGCAATGTTGCGTAGGTCTACAATCACTGCTGATAAATAAAACAGAAATGTTTCAACAAATATTATCCCGGATCAGTCATTCATAGGTTGGTTTACAATTACACAGTTAACAAATGATAAGTCTCTCTGCGTGCATCTATTCCTTCCTTCTTTTCAAATTCACTTAAATAATACCTGTACTGCAGCTCAGTTTGAAAATAGCAATTACGTTATTTTGCTCTTTGAAGAAAATGTAACATCAAAAGATGGCAAATTCTGCAGATATATTTATCGTTTAAATATCTTTGAGATCCTAGACAAACATGCCGATTCATGATCGCAAATCATTATTTTTTAACATTATTCACGGTAACAAATATTTCAAATTTCTTTTTCCTGTCAGAGTCACAGGTACTTCTTGTTTCTTTATCTCATTGTGACAGAATAACTCCCTAGTTACTCCAATATTGAAAGCCGTTACGACAGTGTTTATGCCGTAGGTGGTTGAAAGGCGTAATGAGAACGTAACTCATTTTGTACGACGCACACAAACTTGTAGGCCTTGGTGACCACGATCTGAAATCACTGCTAGCCTGTTTCATTGGCACTGACTACCACAACTTCGAAGAGCAATTAATCAGTACAGTATCGAAACCATTAACGTACAGAAACATCGTTGCAGATTAACAGCCTGCACTGTACGAACGCATGTGATAGAATGATACTTTGGGGTGAAATGTCTTCAAGAATTCAAAATCACAGAACATGGGGCGACAAAACAGTGTAAAATACTACAATGACCTCATACAAAGTTGGCAATATACTTGTTAGAAAGGTCTAATTGTTAGTTAAAATCACCAACAGAGGAAACAGCTAGAGGAGCCATCTTTTTTTTTTTTTAATCTAGGGATATTTGGCGTAGAAATCTGATCTTGTTAATCTCTGCTTGATAGTATGCTGTCTGTATGAGCTAGTTATAAACGTATTCCCTCCATGAGCACTCTCCTGACCGTTGTCGCTTTACATCATAGCAAATTACTCATTGTGAACAAGGTTATGGTTTAATTAATGCTGGCAAACACATTCCTAGTTGCTATTCTCTCATATATTAACCTTCTCCTTTTTTTTCTCGGTAACTTCACACTCCTTGCATTCATCCATACGCCCACTTACGAACGTGCAAAACTAGTCAGTATTATTCATTATTATCATGGGTCACCAACACAATGTGACTGACTCCCTGCTGTTCAGTCACTGGTATTGAAGAAGTTCATGCCGGTTTATGACCTGAACAATTAGTGAAATGAACAGCGATAATATTCTCTATGCCGCCTGGGCGACTCCAGTGGAACCATGGCATAACTATGATAAAGAAGAAGATAATCTCTCTCTCTTTCTCTCTCTCTTTCTCTTTCTCCCTCTCTCTGTCTTTCCTTTAATGTAGTTTTTTTTTCTTATGTGTTTGCAGTGATATCGCAGTCTACCCTGGCATTATCATAGCTGTAAAAAGTCTAACATCCTACAAATGACAAATAAAAATGCACATGAAATTATTTGCGGCAAACAAATTGGTTGACATCTGAAATTCATCAGGGTCATCTCTTTTTAGTTACAAAAGATAAAAAAAGTATGATCGGTCTCATTAAGGCAACGATCAGGGCCACCTGGTGTTTATTCCATACGTGAAAAATGTACAGTGCGCGGTAGAAAACGAAAAATCCATTGGGAAATAGGCAGAACTGGTTACGCTTATGATGTCATCAGAACATGGCTGTGGAGAGTCACTTCAATATAAAGAGCTGGAAAATACAGACTACTGTGGTGAATAACAACCATTGAGTAAGAATGCACAGCAGCATAATATGCCTCTATTTCGATCTTTCACTCTTTTTTCTTTCCATCTCTTTTTCTTTCTCTCTATCCCTTTCTCTCTCTCACTCTCTAAACTCTTCAAGTTAAGATATTCTTTAAAAATTTAATCTTATACGTCTCCATAGTAACCTAGCGTTGAACAGTCTGACAAATAACTGACATTACATGGCATCTGAGGACAGATCGTTATGATTGAGTCTAGATCGTTCGGCAAGATAAACCGACAGATTCCAGCAATACCAACAGGTTGATGACAGCACAGGCTGCAAACCATTTTGGACTCTCGACAGATCTCGATTAGGCCTGAATGAAAAAAAACAAACACTTTCAGTGGCCCGTTCTCATTTTTTTTTTTTTTTTGAGGATTCTTCTTTAACCTTAGAAGTATCAGTGTCATTGGCTAGATGAGCTTTTAGACTTTGTAGTACTTTGAATTACTATCCCACTGAAATACCATACTTAACAAGATATTTCTCTTATAGAGGCCAAACTTGCCATTGCCTTCAATGTACATGAATAGAATATCATAATAGAACAACTCACTGCAATATTTTTTCACTGACTCTTACTTAGTAAATGGCTCTCGTACCATACAGATAATCAAATGAATCTCGTAAGAGGTGATTTGAATGTGGCACTGGGATGGAGACTGGCTATCGGCTGGGAGAGATCGGCTGAAATACTCCCCGTCTTGTATTAACATAATGTCCGATTTCGAAGAAATGCTTTGAAAAAGACCCAGAGGCGAAAATGAAACAGGCCTGTTTGTGGTGATGCTATAACATATTTTGTATTTATTCCTTTTGTTCCAGTATATGAGAGATAATCAGTGTTTTAGTTATCACAGATCTCTGTTCTAGTGCCGTTATATAGTGGATCAAATCAGCTTTCAACCCTGACCTTTCTCTCTTTCCATCACGTATATATGAAGGGTTTCAGGTGTGCCCGAGACCGGCTAATTAGGCTGATTTGAAAGTAGAAAGATACGATACAAAGAGCATAATTATGTATGGTACTGAGAGCAACACATCAAAGAAATTTTTCCAGTCTGATGGGATAAGCTCATTTATCACTTTGTGGGAGGGGAGAGAGGCAAATACTGTTTTTTTTTTTTTTTAAAGCTGAATGAGACATGAAAGCGCTTAGTACACAGTTTGGTTCATTCTCACAATATATTATTTCTTGATTTAATTTTCTGAATGAATCAGTTATGAGACATTTCCTACCCACTGAGCAAGACTCACAGCTTGCGAATAAGCCTGTCTGGATTTTTTTTTCTTTTTAAAGTGCAGATGTATTTACAAATAAAAGGATCGCTCGACTCATATGAGAATCGTTGTGAGACATTCTGGAATAATCGTAATAAAATTATCAAAAAGCTTCGAAACTAGATAAATACTGACGTTCAGTGTTTAATTATGTTCGTTATATTCCATAAACATCGAATTGAAAATCTACATCAGTTAATCGTTTGTCCAAACGTTTTCATTGTTTGTACAATATACCTGCCATGTGCCATTCCCACAGTTCTACCTAGAAAAGATAAAATGTCCATTCATTGTGGCCCAGTCCTGGACGAGCTGTGGAACTCCTTCCCTTCCACCAGTCCTTTAGCAGCCAGATTGATTAAATAACTGAATCATGATTCATGAAGGGACACCGAGAAATGAAATTTGAGCTGAATACTTGTTTGTGTTTGGTCACTATGATAAGGATTTGTTTGTCGAAGTATTAATACGCATGCAAAAAAAATCTGCTTTGTTTCAAGCACAGCTGAAAATTAAGAAAATAATAGCAATTCGGTAACGAGTAAAAGTTAAGAGAATTACACTAGATTCAGAAAGTGGGTTGATTCCCTTCAAGTCAACGCCAACGTCGAAAGGTATGTACCAGTATAGTTCTGAATCATTTGTTCATGCTGTCATGAGAAAAAGGTGAGATCAATCCAAGAAGAACTCATTTGCAATGTTAAAAAAAAAGTAACTTCTGAGACAACTTAATACGTTGTCTATAGGCGGAGGATTAGAGAAACGGGGCCAAATCTTTTTTACCCAAAAAACTAAACAGTGTGATGGTAGGACATGTAGGAAAAATGTATCAGAGAAATGTTGGTCACTCCTAACCCAATTTTTGTTTCTATACACTGTTGTTGTCGTCGTCATTGTTGGTGTGTTCTTTATAGTTTAGATTGTTTTTCAGTAGGAACATACTTGGCAAGCCAGTTCTCCAGCAGGGATTGACGCTCATGTCAATAAACGCCCTCGGTGTTGCTAGCCCAGCCTCCTCTATGCCCCGATCCCTTTGTCCTTATAAGGGTGGAGACGCCAGCAATTACCGTGAAACCTTAATATTTTCTCGGTGAGTAATAATAATTTTCTATTTAAGGCACCCATTCCCCATACATTAACATTTCCGACAAATCAGTCCAACGTAGCAGGGATCACTGGAGCCTGAACGCCAACTGCTTCCAGGGACATCAGGCTGGTCTACAGAGTGCTCTGTTACATATTGTATTCTTAGGTGAAGTAACAGATATCGACACATCCTCGAAATACTGAAAAATCCTCAACATGAGGCTGAACATTGGATTTACTGTGATATTCATCTCGTGTCTCATTACGGGAATTCGAGGCGGTAATTTCTGTTGTTTCTTTTATCAGTTTATTAATTCTATTTACGGAAATGGAGATTCTTTTAACAACAGTTTTTACATCATGTTGTCAACAGCTTGATATTACATTTGCAGAAAATCATGATCATTTTATTTTTATACTTTATTGTGATAACACTTTGATCTGCCAATCCATGTGATTTTTTTTTTTTACTTTCTACTTTACTTTTTTTTTTCTTTGAAGGCTATAAAGTTTTCTTACCACAATGGCTGGGTGAAAAATGTTGCTTATTTCGTTGTCATTTTTGCTCTTTCGTCCCTTCTTTCGATTATCAAATAAGACAGACAGAAGAGAAGTAACTGCTGGCATTGTACAAAGAATTTCAAACAAGGACGAGTTCATTATGACAAATGTGGATCGGATTTGATTTTAGAAGAATGAAGGCAAATTGACTGACATATTTTATATCGAAGTGGTGATAAGCTGATCATCGCATCATAATGTCATGTAATTCTTACAGCCCAAAGAGAGAAATATTACTGTAAAAATATATCTGACAGCCTCAGTATTGCCATTTAGTATCCAAAATAGCCATGTTGCGATATACGATAGAAGGCTAGCGAAAGGGCATCATATTAGTACCAAAACAGAGTACATTGTTTTGGTAGGGCGTCAATATTTGGAACCAATCACATTCAGCAAATTGTGAGATTTCCATTTTTTTTTCATGAAGAAAAATATCTGTAACTAATATTTTAATCCAAATCGAGTGTTGGCCACAGATGAGGCGATAGAAACTCCTCATCTTTGAAAGAATCGATGGTCATTTGGACAATAAGTCAAGATCACTGCACAGATGCTAACTGAATTACGACCATTCAAAGGTGTGAAAAAAGTGCCCAGCTGATTTAGAAAATCATAGGATAACATACTGAGTTGTGTGTCTTCTTTTTGCCACTTGGATAGTTGGTGGGGGGGGGGGGGGGGGGGGGGGGGAGAAG
>JBCEWB010065737.1:0-12660 GCA_039654565.1 Peronia peronii | reverse complement strand
CACCCCCCATTTATTTCACAAAATTGTGTTACTTTGAATTGTGCTTATAAAATTAATCAAAGGTGTTCCCTTCTTGACAGCTCCAACGAAATTTTTTGCCAAAAAAGGGCAGCAACCTTATGATAGAAGTGTGCCGAAATAATAAAACTTAATCAATTCTGAACATTCCTAAACTACTATAGACTGCAATAAATTCTCCCTATAACTAGCTTAACAATATGGTGAAATTCAAGATTCGACATTTTTCGACTATTTATAATGAATCTCTCCCCTCTCCCTCGTCCCCGCTCGGTGTGTTTTCTCTACGAACCCTTTGTTTTGACAATAGACAATCAAAGTATCTTGATTTTGCCCATGAAGTCCAGGTATTAATCCATCGGGTTTGCCATTCCGATGATATTACGATAATAATTTTATTTTGTACATTTGTTTTGTTTATTGTATTCTTTTCTTAACTTCACGAATACGTTGACTATTTCTTGCCACGATTTTTTGTTTTGTTTTCTTCTGTTTTTGTTGTTGCTGTTTTTTTTATTTGTCTGTCTGTTTGTCTTTTTTTTATTATAAGTGTCATTGTTGTTATTAGTATTATTATTTTTCCTGAGTGGCAAATGCTTTTTCTCTGGAAACTAAAGCAACAATAACATAAGCATCATTATCAAGAAAACATTATCATCATCAACAACATTTACAACAATAACAGGAGAAATAATATCCATGGTTATAATTATTGCTCATTTTGCCATAGAGATCTGTACAACCTCATACGAAATGCTGATTCCTCTGTAATCTACCCTAAATTTCTCTTAGTGCATAGAATGTAATGTTTGACGACCTTTTCTTTTTCAGATTCCCCAAAAGATGTGAGCCATCCTATGAAACTCATAGTACGGGAGGCTGGTGCCAGGACGTCAGCAGGGAAGCGCTACCAGCGTGAGAATCCCCCCCCCCTCCCTTCCCCCTTCCTCTAAATCTCGATTGTACCACGGCAATCGGTAAGAAGGCGGCTTATTGTAACTCGGAGCAGGCCAGCCATGTAGAGATCACCATCGCTTGAATCTCTCCACAGATATGAATACTATTCAGTTCGCACTAACTTTTAAGACACTTATACATGGTATTTTCTGCTGTGACGACAATTAAAAAGGCAGTCCTTTTTTCATGTTATATCTATAACTTTTCGAATGATAATTAATCGTATGTTATAAAAATATTTTTGAGAATTGTTTTCTATTGTAAGGGCTGAGAAAAGGACTCTTAAGTTTGAAACAGTGATATATTTTTTATTGCAGGACCTAGTCGGACATTTGAGTCGCTGGGTGGGGCGATTCAATTCAACTACTTGTGATAGCTGTTGGTCTTCTTTCTTCTATTCTTCTTCTAGTTAGTGCTGTTTCTGTTTTCGATACTTTTGTACATTTTTAGTTCTTGTTGTTAACTTTGTTGTTGTACTTTTCTTTAATGTTACTGTTGTTATTGTTGTTTTTGTTTCCTTCTTGTAATTTAATGTTTTTTCATGTTGTGTTGTTGTTATGTTTGATGTTGTTGTGGCTGTTATCGTTGTAACTATTGTTGTTGTTGTTGTTGCAGTTGTTGCTATTCATATTGATATCAGTGTTGTCCTTGTCGATCATGTTGTTGTTGATCTTCTTGTTGATTAGTTGTTACTCCCGGTGTCGTTTGTTGTAAATAGGTATGCTTCATATAATGGCTGAAACTAAAAGAAAGGGGCTCTTTCCAGGTCCAGATATAATATTTGATGACTTGCAGACAAAAGAATCCATTTCTGAACAAAAAGGCTCTATTAGCATTTCGACACGCCCATCTCTAAAATTACACCCAGATAGTGGTCATGACTGAGATAATAATGAGGCTCAAACTGAGAGAGTAGCGTTTTAGGCAGCATTACAGACAGGATCATGGGGTAAATGACATTAACAATACCTTTATCTACAGTCCTCCACAAAATACCATAGTTAGAGATTCGTGAACTCTGTGATAATAAGACAATGTCATTACGCTAAGCATAGACAGCTGAAAAAAAATTGATAGAATAAACACTGTAAAACAGGGAAATTTGAGATCCATTATAAGACATAACCCGTATTCAGATGAGAATAATTTTGGTGTATCCAACAAAATTAGCGCCAAAATCGACAACGTGAACTTTTTACCTCAGATAATCAAATGTTTTGAAATAAAATTTGTCAACGTGGATTTTTAGGCATTTATAATACCAAGATGTGGACCCATTCTATTTATCTTTTACGGTAAAACTCCGTGACTTTCGTTTGCTATAGAAAGCCAAATAGTATTTGCCCTGCTGCGGACAGCTGGTGTAGTTGTTAATTTAAACTTTTTTTTTTCTGTCTACTTAATGATGTAAACAGTTTCAGAAAAACTCTATTATAGCCGCAGTCATGCCGATGCGCCGTTAAAGCCCAGTATACAAACACAAGCAAAGCGTTACAGAGCATTGTCATCTTGGATCATAATATATATATATAAATATAATAAAATATATTATATTTTTTATCAACAAATGTGAGCAGTTTAAACAACAGATAAAAGAAGAAGAGACGCCATGAAATGGGTGTGGTTAAATCTTCAGATCTAATCTGGTTTCCATTTTCTGTGTTCTGGTGTTTCATTACATATACATGTGGTTGATATCATAATTATTTTGAGAAAGAAGGCTATACATTCACAGGAAAGGGCTAATATAATGATACATGGGAGAATGAGATGTAGTTGTCAGTAGGCTATGTTGTGAGTATATGCATTAATGTTCACATTGTATGCAGATAGGGTGATCTAAAGTGTAAAAAACAACAACAACAAAAAACAATTTTGAAGAAGAAAATTCATTTTGCATACGCCCTGTTGTAAAATTGCAACGACTTTTATGAGCTGGACCTTTGATGCACAAAGATAATAGGAGATGCCAGAATCGATTGAAGAGCACAGCTATTCTTTGCCAATTTTGCCTGTAGATGCATATACTATAAGGCCAGATAAAATTGTTGGAATAAAAAAAAAATGCTCAGGAAACTGCATGCCAAATGATAGAGAATTCCACGACATCTTGAGTTCCAACTGTTTATATTTAATTTAAGTAGAGAGAGTAGTAATAGTTTCATTGGTAAGGGCTCACACGTACACTATTCTCCACTTGTAAATAATACATTAGATCATTCTCATCAAAGATCCGCAGAATCATCTATAAACACCGCCACAGGAACAGGGGAGCACATCCAACATAGATACGTCTTCATGCGATACCAATGCAAAACGTACACTACTTCAGCACTCGGCAAAGACGAAAATACTCATGGCAGTAGTTTTGGCAATGTTTATCATTTGGTTTCATATGATCTTTTCTCTTTACACTGAGTCAGCAAATTTCAGATAGATAAATTGGGTAATGAGTTCAAGAAATGGCGTGATTCGCGCCCAGTGATAGCAGTGACGAGGGGCATTGTATTATAAGTATTTGAATCTTACAGACTCATTTTCATTGAAGTATTACAAACATGTAAACAACGGGACAGTATGTTCATCACATTTTACAGCTGGAGAAATGACGTAGACCTAAATAAATTAAACATAAAAAATCTATGTCACAACAAATCTTAAAAAAAAAAGAAGGAAAATTTATCCATCTTTATATCTCTACTTTAGTTCTCTAAAGAATATGATACAATAACGAAAAATAATCATCACTAAACGACTCAGAAAACGAATGACTAATTCATCGTTTATGCATGTACAGCTTGCGCTGACAAAAAATAATATCCTAATTTTTAATTGTACAAGAGAATGGTAAACTGACAAAAGAAGATTACACATTTGCAGTAGTGAACCAATGACTTTCTAGAGAGTTAAGAACATAATATAATCATCATATGGTGAGTATAAATTATGTCTTGTTGGGACATAAAAAAATGACAAGGAAAGATATCAAAGATGAACACGAAATTAGAGAAGAGAAATTTGGATTGGAGAATACTAAGATAAACAAATAAAGCCTGCTTTTTTTTCTTCTTTCTTCCGTACCAGAAGTTTTTATACTGTGTGATTAAACTACAAAGCAAACAGAGAGAACTCCAGATAGAGAATCCAGATCAAAGCCTCATGAAATCGGAGATCTCTTGGCCCACATGAACAATTACAACTCTGACCAGCTTTTTAGATAATTTCTTGAAAGCTATTAGTGTTAATTAATTTTTTTTAAGGCGTAGTTCAACATTTCAGAATACGCCTTTCTCAGGGTAAGAAGGTATATAATTCCTTGAAATCTCCCAGTTCCTCGGCTTGTCACCTGATGAAAAAAGAAAAAGGGGAGTAAACTTGGCAAAGTTAATGTACCACACATTGTATGGCCATATGATAAAATTAAGTTGCACTATTTCTATCTGATTCTTCGGCTCTTAGCGGCGTTGTAGGGAAGCTCGAGACTTCACTGACTGCCATTTCATAATAATTATCATATGATTTGGATCTGAAGGATACTCAAGGTCATTAAGGATCTACCCGGGACAATCCATATTATGAATGTGACTGACTAGTCATTATTGACTTTATTATTTAAGTGTAAAAACAAAACAAAATCTCATCGCCCTAGTCTTATACTGTTAAGAATCTTTGAAACACGTCTATTTAATTTTTAGAAAAAAAATCCCATACCTAGCATAGGTAGCTACAATGTCAAAGATGTCCAGCCATTTGTCCAGCAGCTTGGCTATTTCTCAATACTGGGAGAAACCAATACAAGGAACAGATTTATTGACAGACGACCAAAAATAAACTTTCGAAATTGTCAACCACGTTTTGATCTGTGGCATTAATAGGCTATTTGAATAGGGGTCAATATCGTCAATATGATCATTTCCCTTCGACAAGGCTTCAACACAGCTATCAATATCAGCCTTTTAGTTCTGACCATATCCGACCTGTACAGTTTGTTCACACTAGAATGGTAATGACTCTGCGTGAACCCTCTGTTTATCAACTCGCCTATCCACATCCAGCCCAGGCAAGCTCTACATTAGACTACTGCGCCACTCCAGTCTTACTTTGTCCTCACCTCGGGCTGGATCATCACCTTTGTCGCGGCAGAGACATGTTTACGCGTCCTGTTCCTACTCAAAGTGAAACAGCTCTTCAAACTACTGCGAACTGCCACGGTAATACTGTTGATATTTACTATGAACATCCTTATCCACCTTTCTATATATGTAGAGTAGTTACTTTGGTTGAAAAATTTATCCAGAAACAGACCAAACACTCTTGGGCTGGGTCTTGGAAGAGAATAGGCCACAGTTTGAAGGTTTGTTTTCGTTTGAAGTCGATCAGCTGTGACTGCTGCCCTTGTTACCGTCACTCTGTTTACAGTAATTCTGATGATGAAACTTAAAGAACTAGCTCTGTGGAGTTCAGAGTCGGAGTTCAGAGCAAAACTGGACCTCCAGCAGAGATAAACAAATGGTGTCCGTGGTGGCTTCTATTGTGGCTATTTTAGTTGGCTGTTATACCTCAGGAATCTCTTGTGATATCGTGGTTTTTGCGGTACCGAATGTATGCCGGTGGGAGAGTATAAGAATGTCTTTCCAGTATTATATGTACTCATTCGCTTTTGTTTTCCATTCCATTAACTCCATCTTCAACATTTTCTTGTTCTATAAGATGGCACGATAAAGTGCCAGATGCAGAGGTACTCCAGAGAGCCGATATGGAGAGGGCGTATGCGATGCTGAAACGTGCTACATGCAAATGAATAGGGCATGACATATTCCGCATGTAGGACGAATGGTTTCTAAAGCGTCTGCTATACGGCGAACTGTCAGAAGGCAAGCGCCGGCATGGAGTAGCAAAGAAGCCCTTCAAGGATACACTGAAGGCCTCTAGGAAATCATATAGGATCAGCATCGACTCCTGGGAAGACGCTACACATGACCACTCTGCATGGCGCAATTTTGTCAAATCCGGCGTGGCGATGTACGATGTGAGGCGTGTGGAGGAGCAGAAGCAGATACGACAGCAGCAGAAGAGCAGAGCCAGTGCCAGCTCTTTGTCTAAATCATCCCCCGCTATCCCTTGTCCTCATTACAACAGACAGTTCCCAACTATAAGCCATCTTTGCACCCACAAAAGCCAGTGATACCAGAGGTCAACGCTCATCTTCATCTACGAAGGACGAACATCAGTTCTGGTGGCGATACTCCAACAAGCCCGGTGGAGGTTGGAGTCGGTTGGAAGCGACAAACAGACCAAAAAAAAAAAATAATAAAAATAAATGACCATGGTGGTTGTCATTGTCTCGGCCATGTTTGGCTGGTTTTACCCGCGATTTATTGATCTGAACTGTGGGTGGTATTGGAGATATTCTAACGGCGATTCAGATTAATCTACTGTAGACATCAATTATAATAATAAAAATATAATAACATAAACAGTCATGTTCAGACCAGTGTCACCAAGCTCACGATCACCATTACAAATATTTTAACCCCCATTGCACCTTACCTCTTCCACAAACTGATTTTTACAACGATCTTCAAGCCCTCCAGTCTTATGCTTTGTTTTTTCATGTTATGCCAGCCATGCTTTCTTTATCTCAGCCTTGATCTGACGTCACCAAGTATTTCTTGGCCAGCCACTAGACCTTGCTACCTGTGGGTTTCCATGTCAGGCTTCTCCGGTCAGTGCAAAACTGAGTTATTTTAAGGGTTGACCAATAAAATTCATTGCCACTTATTTATTGTTTCAATATCTATATGCTCTTGGACAGTATTTAATAAGTCCTTGCCGATAATCATTTCCGTCCAGTTCGATCGTCATTATTCCTCTTTACCATTTACTGGTGAAAGTGGAAGTTTTCTTACATCAGTCTTAGAGAGCCTCCAACGTTCTGAGTCATAATGATATCACAGACCTAATCTTGGTGTTAAATATTTGGGGCTTTGTCATTATCATACGCTTTAATTAAGATTCAGTGATAATCAAATTTTGTGACAAATGGCCATGTCAATGGATGAACCCAGACTGGGCATGGTATCACTGTGACGACTTATCAGTTTGTTGATCTTATATTCTTGCACAGTCACAGAGCTGAATATGCAGTACAAGCTTTTCTGTTTAAATATTGATAATAAACGCAATTTATTACATCTATTTTTTGTAGCGATCTCTCACATAATTTCACTCTGTCTACAAAATCTTTGACCTACATCTGCGGGCGTGGTAACCAATAAACTTGCAATAAAGAAAAAAAACGCGCCTTAATTTATGTGTATAAAATTATTGGTTTTTCATTTTTGTTGATTTTTTTTCGTTGTATGTTTTTTTTTTTTTTAATTTGTGTTATGTTATTGATGTCGTTGTTTGCTGTTGTTGTTTTTGTTGTTACTTTTGTTGAGAGGAATGAGTATAAATGTGAAGGAATTTGGAGGGGAGAAGAGGCTGAAGGGGAAACGTGTGGGGGGGGGATGGAGAGGAGATGGTAAAGAGAACCGAAATAACTTACTGTCAGACTTGCAAAGGCGCTCCATGCTTGGGTCTGTAGCAGTCTCAACATGGCCAGATGGTAGAGCTGAGAATTAAGATTCAGACTTTTGAAAAAAAATGTGAGGGTTTTAGTTTTATTATCCTTTGCAGATTGTGTCTGGTACCTACATATACACCATATTTGAATTATATTAACTGCAAACAATAACCACACTCTCCAACATTGAGCTGGTAGGGAGGTCTGGAATCAAAGAAGACTGGCGTGCCTTGGTCGTCCATGTCTGCTCCAGAAATGACATCCCGAGAAAGAGACACAAGGAAAAGAGAGAGAATGTTTCGGTTGGGGGGGGGGGGAGGGGGGAGATAACTTGTTTAAGATTGTTTAAGTGGTGTATAAAGAGAAGATTGTTAACCTATGGTAATGATCGCTCAAATATACTTTCCATAGAATAAGCTTAGAACAACACATACTCAGGATGTGATGCTTTTATTGGCCATTAAGCCCAATGTCTGATCAAGTGGGAGGAGAAGGCTAACAAAGAAAGTGAGGACGAAATTATTGAGTAGGATTTAATTTGGGTTGGAAAACACGATATCAATTTAAATATGATCATTGTCATTATAGCGAAGTGACGACAAACTGAATGGACGAAGGGATAACGCAAATAGATAAAGAGGTGGAACAAACTTCCCAGGCCTTGGAATTGGACATCACTTGGTTTAACAGAATACATTATATGTTTGAGGACTTACAGATGACAGTTAATGTGTTGAAAATTATTGGTGTCTTTAAATTAAGGCTCAAGATTAATTTGAAGACATATCTTTATCATGCCGTCACCACTATATAATTCCTTAAATATAGTTGTCCATTTTGTCAGTCTGTTCATAGGCAGAGGATAAAGAACTGACATTGCAGTTGACAATTTTTAGAAAAAATTCACAACGTGAATTCAAAGTGAACCCAAAAGCCTATAAGGATCTATCATGTACGATCTTTGACGGTGGCATACATATACATCTCATTCTCTCTCAGCTCTGTGGCGGTAGAAAAAACAAGATCGAACTCTTAGTTTTAATGCCCTTGTGCATTGAATAAACACATAGTTTGAAACTAGTGAGGATCTCTAAAATACTCCATTTGGTGCACAAAGAAAGCATTGAGAAAGTGATCTTACAGAGCACCCAGGAAAAGAAGAGATTCCGTCGAGGTATTACAGGTATTACGATCTGTTGACGGGTTAGAACGTAAGGAGAGGAAAACAGTTTCTTAAAAAAAAAAAAAAACTAACCTTATAGATTATTCAAGAGCAAAGAGTTTTTGAGAAGTGACAGTATATGACCAATAATTACTGTGTACAACGAAGGAAGTCATTTACACCGGGGTCCCTTTATATTTTTGCTATATGATTGTCTTTGTTTCCATTTCTCTGTCTAAATAGACCTTGCGAAACAATATTTTGAACTATTTCAATGTAAGAAGACGAAGATCCTAAAACACTCCGTGATAATCCATTTCTAGCAGCCATTTTCTATTCTAAGATTCGACAGTAGTTTGAGGTTGCTCTAAAATCAGAGATGGCATCGTCCAGTCTGCCTACTCCTCAACACTGGGAGAAAACCACACAAGGGACAGATTTATTGACAAACAACCAGAGACAGACATTTGAACTTATCAACTATGTGATCATATGCAGCGCAGTGGGACTATTTGGAATTGTGACCAACGTCATCAATGTCATCGTTTTCTTTCTGGAAGGCTTCACCACAACTGTCAATATCAGCTTGTTCGCTCTGGCCATATCTGATTTGAGCGGACTGTTGTTATTAGAATGGTTCTGTCTGTGTATGAATCCTCTGTTTACCAGCCTGTCTACTTTGATGGTGGTCAGAGACGTTCGGTATCTGACAGCCTCAGGGCCACACGTTTATTTTGCCCGCACTTCGGGCTGGATCACAGCCTTTGTCACAGCAGAGAGATGTTTCTGTATCCTGTTCCCACTCAAAGTCAAACAACTCGTCACACCACGGAGAGCCGCTGTAGCACTACTGTTAATATTTATCCTGAACATTCTGCCTCTTCTACCTGAATACATGAGCAGTTATCTCTCCTGGAATTTTTATCCAGACAGAAACCAAACTTTGCTGGGTTTGGTTTTCAAAGAGAACAGGCGCGAGCTGGAGGGTTTGACATATGTTTTGAGTGCCGCATCAGGTATGATCTCCTTTGTGGTTGTCTTTCTCTTCACAGTAGTTCTGGTGGTGAAACTCAAACAACAAGCCCGGTGGAGGATGAAGTCGGTTGGGAGCCACCAACAACGTAACTCGACCTCCAGCAGAGACAAACAAACCATGTCCATGGTGGCTGCCATTGCCGCCATTCTGATTGGCTGTTACACGCCAGGGGTCACGTGCAATATCTTGACCTTTGCAGTGCCTGGGCTCAGCACGGTAGGGAGATATTCCAATGTCTTTTATGTGATGTTTTCATTCTGTTTCATTCTCCAAGCCGTCAATTCCAGCATCAACATTTTCTTCTACTACACGATGAGCTCTAAATACCGGCAGAAATTTCACAGGCTGTTCTCTGTTTGTAGCAGAATGTGACAATATACACATGTTTTCTTCTGATATATTTCCCCTTCATTTCTACCAAAAGACGGCATGATCATTTGAAAATTCAGTGGTAGCGATCACAACTACACTGCATCATTGGTCTTGGTCCCTTGCTGCCGTCTGTGGTTCTTCCGAAGCTGAGACCTGTAACTGATATTTTAAGCCAATATTTTTCAAGGACTACCTTCCCTTTTTTGGCCATCCACTGTTCCTGATAGGACTGCTCTCCCGAGGCTAAGACTTCTTGTGATGGGACCATGCCATCTTAATTTTCTTGGTTTGGTGTGTATGAGAGTCCAATATGACGAAGGTAAATAGCAGAGATGATTGCTAAACCATCACAGCCATCAGCAGCTCAGAACCTGATTGGCGATCGCTAGATATCATTTTCCTGACTGCGTAATCAAATCCGCACTTATCTATGTGACAGACTGGCACGGAAGGGTTAACTGTCAAGTTTATTTCCTGATTACTTTCTCTCTCATTGAAAAGAAAAACACATTCAGTGTTGTTGTAGTTGTAGCTGCTTCTTTGTATTCATGCCTATAGTGTATCGGCAACGCACTAAGTTTTTTGCTAAATGTGACATCCAATAATCTCTTTTCTCGTATTTTTTTCCCTCTTGTCCTGCACTCTCTTTGTGCATTGTTTTGAATTTCTAAGTTTATGTCAATCGTTATACATGATTATTTTTTTAAATAAAAGTATTCTCTCTCTCCTTCTCTTCCCCCTCCTCTCTCTCTCTCTCTCTTGTTTGTTTGGTTATTATTTTTTGTCTGTTTTTATATCTCTGCAGTAAAAGGACTAACAATTAAGGAAGTGGAATAGACAGTACTACTGTCAGTCAACGCTTTGAAACTGTAAAGAGTTGATTTCACATTTTGTCTTTTTGTTTCCCTGATCTTAGCTCTCTCATTCTCCCCCCTGGGGGCCCGGGGTATATAAGTAGGTTCTTTGCTCCCACCTGCAGGTGGTGGCAGCCCGCCATCGGTAGGATGTCCCCCATGGAATGCCATCCTCGACGTTCCAGGAGTGACATCACTTCTCTCTCTCCTTGCTCCTGTCGTCTGTCCCGCTCTCTTTCCTCTCTTCTTCTTGACATGTAAACGTTATCTTACCGTCTTTGACACAATACAGTCGGAATCGTGCTGATGTGCCGTTATACCCCAAACAAACAAACAAAACTATCTCATTTTGAACAGGCTTATATGTCTCTCGACCAGTCGAAATGAGACGTCAGTCGCTGGGCGAGAACGGAGAAATCGGGCTTTGAATGTGATGAGGGCGGTCAGATATCGAATTTTTTTTTATTGCAGAAATCGAAAGTATATTCATTTCTGAACAAGACAAGATCGGTCTTAACCTTGATTAATAAATAATACTTTATTAAAATCGGGTTTTTGTGAGATAGGTATGTAGATTTACGCTCTCGACCGTTCATTTAAACGATTTTTTCGGAATTTGGATCATTACTGGGGGTCCCTCCTTATCTCTTTTAACTGCAATATTTCTGGCTAGAGTAAAGCTGGCTCAAAACCATTTTCACCACCTGAAGAGGTATGAAATAAGTTTTCACATGATATCACAAACCTCATATGGTGAAAAATCAACATAAGTCTCATTTTGACTGGCTTCGAGACATGTAGTGTTCACTTCCTATAATTCCATATTTTTTGTTTTGCATACTTTCTCATGATACTATTATATTATTGTGCTATGTATCCCATTTTGTGTGTATAGATGTGTATTACTCAATATTATGTTTCAGGAATTGTGATCAGAATTTCGCCGGTACAGGTCCACTGTTTTGTAAATTAAATATTGTTTCTATTCCCTAAAAATCTATTGTTACTCAATCTTTCTTACTAAGGCTGTATCTAAAGATATATATATATATATAAAAGATCTTAACTTCATAATTATTGTAAACCTAACAATATTGTTTGATTCTCTGATTTTAAGATAAAAAAGTGATTGCAAAAAACACTTCAAATTTTTAGGATAACCAAATTAAAGCCCATATATTTCTATTCCTTCCACTGATAGACTGCATACACCTTTACTGTAAAATATGCTACTTCTATTTCAATGTCGATTAAGGTTTAAAATCGTCTTGATCCCTCAGGTGATAGATTAGTCGATAGAGGTGACTGCGGCACATTGCCTACTTCTATCATATCACACAGCCCAAAGGCCACCTGATATCGTTCTCTTCCCAGTCTCTTAACCTAATCCTAAACCATCTTCCCAGTCTCCTATAGATATTCTATTCTGACTTGAGTATGTTTCATTCTATCTCCCCCTCTCTCTCTCTCTCTCTCGCTCTCTCTCTCTTTCTCTCTCTCTCCCTCTCTCTCTCTCTTCGGGCTGGACAGCAAAACGTGGTATAAATGGTATAACATAGATATACAGAAAGATAGATAGACAGAGAGAGAAATCATAGAAAGATGGATACAGACAAACACAGACAGACATAGATAGATAGATAGATAGATAGATAGATAGATAGATAGATAGATAGATAGATAGATAGATAGA
>JBCEWB010065727.1:0-13481 GCA_039654565.1 Peronia peronii | reverse complement strand
CAGGGGAAGGCGGACAACATAAAACATTAAAAATAAAACAATAAAGGCCATGTGCCCACTTTTACCCTTTTGGCATTCAGTTTACAGGTGTCCTTCGGGGCATGTGGATATGTGAGCTTGTGAACACTCATGGAGAGCTACCAACTTTGCCGCGTCCTGACATGATTACCAATAACAGCTGAGATAATCCCCTTCATAGGGGATTGAAAAGCTTAAGAAAACTTGACTTGACCCTTTTGGTTCTTCATGGAGGCAACAAAGAAGGGATATAAAATATAAATAGGGTATTACCATATACGAAAGAAAATTTTGTTTGCAAAACAGGCGGACACCTTTACGTTATTGTATGCATCATATTCCTATGCAGTGGATGGAATGATGGATCAACAGTGGTCTAAACTGTCGAAATAAAAATGCACAACTGCCGTTTTCCGGCACACAAAGTAATCTGAGGGAATTTTCTTTCCTAAACAATTTCTGTTTTGTACAGAACAAAACAATATAAGAGAGCAGCCTTCACTTCACTGAAAATTGGATGAATCGGTACATCTCATCCTATTAAAATAATAGTCCTTTTTAATCATATTATTAGTATTCTGAAGGTTGAATTCAATGTATATCAGCCGTGACGCTTCCAAAAGGAAAAACAAAGGGTTCGCCGTACTGGGGAAAAGAAAGCTGACCAAAACATGATTCGGAAATGAAGTTTTGTTTCGTTGCCAAGAAGATTTATAATACCCAATTCTGTTAAGAGCAAATTGCATCATTACCACGGTTAGGTGTACTGTTACAACACCTAAATCTGCTATTACCAGGGCGGCATTTATCGCAGAGAACAAACTCGTTGAGGTGGAGTGGAGTTGTCAGGCGAAATTCACTTAATAAACATTTTTCTTTTTTTCTCCCCACCTTTTTGGAAAGATCTTTCTATAGCAGGATTATGGGAAAGGGGGGGGGGGGGGGGGGAAGTTAGTCAGCTGACGCGGATCACCCCCTTTTTTTTCCATATGCATTTTCGAAATTCCTAGGATCAACTGCTTGTTTCCTTTCTTCCTTTTTGGAAATACATGTTGTCTTCTCTAGCAATGGGAACAACTAGCCAAAGATGATTTTACATGTAAGCAGTTTCAAAGAGAAACGGCGACACTTTGAGAATAACAAAAAAAACAATAAGAAAATGAAAATCGATGAAATGACCGACTGTTTGATTTTTGAGATATCGGTACGCTTTCCGACGGCGCCTTGTCCCCCTCCCCCCCCCCCCCCCCCCCCTCCTTCCTCCTCTCACCCTCTTCCCTTCCCCTAGATTAGCTTTATTTTGTCATAGTAAAGCTGATAAAGATTGTTTGTCTCCTTGGTCACAAGCCGATGTCAGCAGTAATGATCCCATATCTTTGAGCCCAATATAGACTTATCTTACACAGGAAACAACTCTCTTGTCGATGTCATCTTGTCTTTGAATATTTTTCTCAGAAAGAGAAGTATAACAAACAGATGAGCTCCTAAGATTTTTGTTCTTTAAAACAAAAAATGTGATCATGTCAAAACATTTCACAAAGCTCTAGGTTTGTTGCCAGTTTTGGTTACAGCTGAGACTAAAATAACACACTGTACATACAATTATCACTCGACTGCTGTCATTTCCTCGGTACACAAATTGTGATCACTCTCATGACCACAGCATGAAATTTGGTAGCGGAAATGATTACTTTCAGTTTTAAGATTGGCCACGAGGAGTGAAGTCTATGATAATCTGAAAGTGATGTTTAACCCATCAATAGCTGGATCTGAGGAATTTCTGAGCACCGATCAGATAAAAGTAATAATATAGCAGGGGTCAAAAGATAAACAAAAGTTTTTGATTTTAGAAACACTTTGAAACACAAAAATGAAGGAATGTAAAGAAAATTACATTGAATCGTCCCTGGCAAGTAATAACACCAGGCAAACCTGTTTTTGCCTTAAACAAAATTGATAGGATGCGCCTCGTTCAAGAGTACAGTTCATATACACCATGGGTGTCAATATGGCAATGAATAAACGTGTACGTTTTATATGCTAGATTCGACAACCACGATATTTCAAACCAATTGACAAGTACTAAAGAAAACCTAGGGACAATCACTGGAACGCCCAGTAATATTGAAGTTATAGAAGAAAGCACTGTGTTAACACACTTAAAGCAGATGAAAATAAATAAAACATGCGGACTTGACAAACTAACCGGTAAACTGTAACGAACGGCTGCTGAACAACTTGCGCCAGTGTTGACCGATATTTTCAATTTGTCACAGAGACCACATATGTCTCGCGGTCAGTCGAAATGAGACGTAAGTCGCCGGGCTGGAACCAACTGTATGGGAAACTGAAAATAATAATTGTTCCAAAAAAAAAAAAAAAAACAGCAATATTTGCTTGAATGATCTGAGGCCAGTAGCGCTGTCATCAATTACATTTAAGTGATTTGAAAAAGAAAAAACGTAGTTTAAAATTATATTTTACTCCACATCAAATATGAGTTAGATCCTTATCAGTTTGTATATAAATAAGATCAGAATGCTATAGATGACACAATCCAACTACATCTCATGATTGAAAAGTTAATGTCATTGCATATGGACAACCACTGTTGTTTGTGGGTTTTAGAATTTTTAACTTTTCGACAGTGACAGTTCTATGTAAAGCTTAGAATGCAATATTAGATATCATAATTACCAACAGTGGAGCACCTCGGGGCTGTTTTCTTCTCCCCCCTCCCCTTCCTCTCCCCCCCTTGTATTATATACCATATATACCAATAATTATCAATTCCATCAAAATGATACGCATTCTTGAAGTTTGCTGATGATTCCACAATCCAAGGCCTGATATTAGATAACGAAATTAACTATTTTGATGAAATCAAGATATTCATATCCTGGTGCAAATCGAATTTTCTTTTAGTCAACGTCAATAAAGCAATGGAAATGATTTTTGACTTTCGGAGAGGCACAACAAATGTCATCGAGCCTGTGCATATCGAAAGCCAAAAAGTTGAACAAACCTCAGAATACAAATATCTCGGAATTAATTTAGATTTATAACTAAACTGGGACACTCACGAAGACAAAGTCTGTTTTTCCCCACACATTTGCAACTCAAATAAGTTGATTTTCTTCTGTTTCTTCTTTACCTCTTTTGCTTTTAAATCCATGTTTTCATTTCTTTCTTCCTTGCCTTCTTTCTTTCGACTGACTCACTGATTCCATCAGGCCTATTGTGTGGTAAATTTCAGAAGGCCTTCCTTTAGTCTCTTTTACGGGATCACCTGTTAGTTTTACCATTCATTTATTTATTTATTCGTTTATCTGTTTGTTTATTTATTTATTTCCCCCCTAATTTAAACAAACACTGCTTTTACTATTCGGATAGCATCTTAGCTCAATAGATTCTAAATGTATCAAGTCTGTTACTCATAGCGAAGAGTTGTAGTCCCAAGTTTCTTACCCACCCCATGGTTTTAATGTTTTGCTATATGCTTTTCTTTTCAGAGTCCGGTCGGGTCCCATTTAAGCGAAGCACGCCTCGTTCAGTTCGGTCTCCACAGTGTCCGATTACTCAAGGCAAAACGCGCCGGGTCTAATATTCATTCATAGCATGTCTATGAGTTTACCATACCAACCAAGGAAGACGAGTAGTTGCTGATGCATCAAGCCTGATCTTATCGTAATCAGCATCACAGTCATCGTTGACCGGCCACTCTGTCTGAGACCAAGGATCTTCTCTGAACCCTGTTAGTGCTAAACTGACATAGGCATCTCATGGTCTCTTTTCTTTGGAAAACAATGATACATTATAAACTATTGCGTGCTGGATAACATTATTGCTACAGCGATCTGTCTTGCCATTGAGCAGAACTTGCAATATTTTAATTCTAAAGGTCTATAGAGTTCCATTTGTCAGCTGGGTTCCAGAATTTACAAGATTTTATAGAGTTAATCTGGTCTGTCTTGAGAATAGTTAGCTTACACATTAAATTAATGTGTTCATCTATTTTGTTTTTGAGCCGTGCAACTCCTGACATTATTTATGCATCTCTGTCTAGGAGTTCTGTATTCATGTTTTTATATTCATGATTGCGCTTTGGCAGCTGAATTGGTTGATGTTGTCTAATTGCCTCAGTACTTCCATATCTTTGCTTATGTTATATTATAAATTTTGGTTCTTTCAGCTCCCATCTGCATTCTGAATAGATTTGGTCCGACCAAGCGAAAGGTTGGAAATACCGCGGTCTATTTTTAGCAGCGGGTACAAACACTCCAAACTATTCACACGTTTGTCTCACTTTTCGATTTGACCCAGCTACGGTGGGGAGGAAATATGGGACTAAAACTCTTCACTGTGAGCCTACTGAACCTAGATGTATTCCAAATAACAATTGTGTAGTGAATAGTGTTAGTGATTGAATGACGTAGGAGAAAGTATGACGTACTTCCGGCGTCGTGTTTTTGCAGAAGTTTTGCGTTCAACTAGTGTTGTGGGATTTCGTGGAGGAGCGTAAAACACATAAGTGAGTGTTCTATTTTAGTAGGGGGTACAAACATTCCGCCGGGGATTCCCAAATCAGTGCTTAGTCGAATATGAAGTATTTAAGAAGCAGTTTGAAGTCTTTATGCGAGAATGTCTAGGTATTGTTTCTCCTTTATCTGCCTGATTGTCTTCATCGTTTAAAAAGCCGAGTCCAGGCTCCAATAATGGTGTGATCGTTTAGCAGGGCATTGTGCATCAGAGGAAAACAAACTGTCTTATCGCATTCCCGCTGAGGTGAGGAACCTTTCATTTGATGTACTTGTTTTTAAAACATAGATTGTGCTCATCTCTTCATTCTATGCTTATTAGATAAAGGACATAAATTATTCTTGATGATAAAGGAATTGATGATGGCTGTGGGAATCAGTAAAGGTTAACTTGTATTGCTCATATATACAGAAAAGCTCGTGAGATGAATGACAATAGTGCATCTACTGGCTATCACCGAATATCTATCGGTCTCTGGGGACAGGACACAAGCCGTGCATCAATAGTTATGGGAACAGAACTGCATGAGTCCTATTATACTTGTCAGTCAAGCTCAAAACGGAACTAAGCCAGAAGCCCTCAAGGTTAATCTTGTTTTTTTTTTATCCTTTTTGTATTTTGCCATAGTCATTTATACTTTTATGACATTAACTTTGATAATATCACAAGAGCACAGAATAACAGCAAATTAATAAAATTAAGTAGGGCTGAGTATCTATGAAATAATTTCTCAGTGTTCTTTGTGTCTGCAGGTCGGCAAATTTTCCTGTTTAGTTGGCCAGTGAACGAGAAAATGATCGATATGCAGTATCTGTATCTGTTGCAAAAAAGAAAAAAAAAGAAAAAATGAAAGTACAAAACATTAGACCTATCAGTTTTTGTTTTTCTAATTCAAAAAGAGATTTAGAAAATTATTCATCTCTATCATGTGATAAGAATAATGAAAACTCCTCCCGCACTCGATCATTGTTGATCAGAAACATGCACCGAGTTTCTGGCATGAGTATTTATCATTTTGTTGTTGTTGTTGTTCATCCATGCAGATGATGTGTCTCTAATACATTTTCTCTTTTCGTTTCGAACAAAATGTTGTGAGGGTGGCTTCTAAAGTTCTATATCATGATAGTTCAACATGTGAAATCACCAGACAATTTCAGACGTATAATTACTCTGCAGGGCATCTTCACATCCACCCCAGCCATTTGTGTTCCTCTAAGGTTTTATCGTCAAAAAATGAGAGGCCGTGGCCCAAGCGGGCAGCCGTACTTTCCGGACATCTGACGTCAGGACTTAGTATGAACATGGCCCCCGGGTCTCTTTATGGTTAAGTGGAATGATTACATCTTATTTTTTCTCTTTACTGTCAGATCTGTGGCCCGGGAGAACAAGGTATTATTAAAAAATAATGACTCGTTTTGAGATCCTTCAAAAATCAAACATAATAGCAGAGTTTGTCGTCAGAGGAATCTCGGTATACAATGTGTTTCATTAATAATAATTAGTATTGTTGTTATTATAATTAATAGAACCCAAGATTCGCAGGGGATTTTGCGCACAAAGTATAATATCAAGCGCGAATACCGTTTCTTTTCTTCACTCTCTTCTTTAAAAGAAGCCGGATATCCCGACTATTCCCTTGAAATGAAAAGATGCAGGAACGAGCAATGGGAGTATAAAACTAATTATAACCGTATGCAGAAAATTTCGACACAAGTTTCGTGAATAGATTTTGTTTTTAATATTAACAATTTTTTTTTATTTAAGCCGGAAGTTATAGAGAATTTTTTTTTAAGTCTAAAAAGAACTATCCAGACAAATTGAGCTATAACTACGTTATTCCTCACAAAATGGTTGATCTGTGGTCAAATTTAACCAATCCATTATAAACTTTGAAAAAAAAAACACAAAAAAAAACATAGACATGCCAAAATTCATGAATGGAAACTGCACCATTCTGGAAAGAATACGGCAACAAATGAGGATTTCAAGCTCAGTAAATATATAGACAAATATTATTAAAGAATATATGACAAAGAACAAGAAAAAAAAAAGAGAAACAAAAAAATGAGAAAGGAACAAAAAGAAAAAGGAGAAGACGAAGGAGATGAATAACAAGGAAAGAAGAAGAAGAGGAAAAAGACGGAAAAGAAAGACAAGCCCAAACTGTTAATTTATAGCCTAGTTATCTTCTGGTCAAAATTCCTGAAAATTGAATGTTATTGTCATCTTTTGATTCCAGAATGCGAAATCTGAATACGCCTCTCTTTAGGAGACCTATATCGCTACATTATTTCCAGGCTCAAACTACATCCTACGTCTCAAGGTGAAATTTCTCCATCACCAGTTCATTGATAGGTTTTCATGTTAAACAATACGTAATTCTAAGATCTGTCGACCATTCATTCTTAGAAATTTCTGTACCGTCAAAGACTGTTGCAGGTCGAAGCCATGTCAGACGTATATGCATACTTTATGTAAGGGCTGTTGGATAAGTGTTACACAGTTAAGTTGTGTGTATGTATCTTTGGCACACATTTGAGAAAAGCGGCACAGGTGTGAAGGGAGCAACCAACTCGCCAACCATAGTAAAAATAGTCAACTTGACACTGACGTGTTACACTGACAGAAAGATGCTAAGAAATGGCCGATGTTCTTTGTATCTTATGGATAAAAAAAATACCGAACTTGGTCGAGACATTCCCGAGCATGAAATGCTTATGGCAATATCTACATCAGTTTTTTTTTTTTTTTTACAACAAAATCACAGGGCTTTGTGGTCTCTAATTAGGGAGAACTCTAATTATAATACAATCTTGGAACAAGAGCTTCATCAAAGAAATTGTAATTTTTTTCTTTTTCTTTCTTTAAAAAAAATGTACGAGGTGACTAATTGTATCATCTATATTCTCGTTCTTTTTTTTCCCCCTGTATCTCAATCTCATTATTCCAACAAAGTGTTAAGATACCATGGTATCGAATTTTAGAAGAACAAAAAATCATTAGCTTCGCTAACAGAAAAATACTGTTTCAAATATCATTTTCATTTATATTTCAGAAATAAATAGACAATTTTGTTTTGTTACATTTGAAATTTTTCTCCCACGATTTCTCCCTCAGCTACCCCCAACCCAGTTGTTTCTTTTGATTTTTGAAAAGGGAACACAAAAAGCTACAAAAGGATTCAACGCATCTGTCGATATGGGGACTTAAAAGTGCCTTTTTTAAACGAAAAATAAAATAATTATAGAATTAAAAATAATGATTATGACAACTGTTGGCTGGCCTTAGTGCATAATAAATTTGTTTCACATAGCCACCTTTACGAAACAAAGAGATAAGTTCAGTTAATTATGAAACACCTCTATAGGTAATAATTACATTTACCACAGATGCTCTGGACAGCATTAAATTTTTAAACAAATTAACGCTGTCCGAGTGAGGAGGAAAGTTCAAAGTACGGCAATTTGGAATTGCGCTATTTCGACCTTACCAGTTCATCCCTCAATGTTAGCGCCTATTCTTTTTTGTTCTTTGGCTACAGACAGCAATGGGTGTTCAATGTTAAATTATACGGTCTCATTAGCTGCCAAGACACCGCCTGTTTCAAAACTTGGGGCTGCTAGCTCTGTCTCCGGCGCGGTTCGGTCTTTTCTCTCATGGGTTCGTTTGCCAACCAAACTCTCTTAACTATTGCAGTAACTTGCTGTCAATGTATGGCAGCTGTGTCTGTAACTAGCATATTAAAACCAAGCTCAGGTGTTGCAGTCAGTATCTTCTACACTTTCTATCTAATTTTGATTTTTGTCCCCATATAACGTTCTTCTTCTTCCTCTCTTTCACTATGTTTTAATAGATTATGCATTGCAAAGACCAAACTGTAACATTCGGCTAGTCTCGCTTCTTTGACTTTGTAAGCATTTTATATATTTTCTTCGTTCACAGGTCCAGTTTTCATTTATTGGCTGTGTGCAGGTGTATGTGAGTCAGTGTGTTTGTAATTATGTATTTGCTTGTGTATGCATAATATGTATATATTAAAACTTTGTTGTTCTCGAATGGATGGGTGCATTAATGTGTATATTATATTATTGCGTTTGCGTGTGAAGATGCAAATGTCTATATTAATTTCCTATCATGTTAAGTTTATATTCTGCAGGTAACCATGATAATCATATTTATTTGATTGGACAGATAAATTGTTCGTTTCGCACTCATATCGCTATTTTGGACTGGTACTTTGGGAAATAATAGACTGGCAGAAAAATACATCACAACGTTATGGTTTCCACTGATACTTTCGGAAATAGGTCATGCTAACATGACACATACATTACATCTGTTTACATAACTAATATTCATAATGCTATTATTTGTACATACTATTTTTCCTCCTTAACTAAAAACTACAGCATCACCTCCAGAAACTATAGTGACTTAGCACATCGTTTGCCCGCCTCAGACACCGTACATTCTAGGGCCCATATTTAGGGTAACAGGCTCAGCTAGTCATTATGTGTAAATAACCGCCTTACTGTCTCGCTAATTCCAGAGATGCTGTTGGTCTCGAGACAACGGTGAGGGGGTCCATGTAAGCTGACAATGCCCTCCATCCAGGAGCGGAGCCGTGCTGTTGTTTCCCTGCCTCGTAACTCTGGAATTGCAGT
Organism: Peronia peronii; assembly: GCA_039654565.1. NCBI lineage: Eukaryota > Metazoa > Mollusca > Gastropoda > Systellommatophora > Onchidiidae > Peronia > Peronia peronii. Next base: position 4,260 of record JBCEWB010065727.1, on the reverse strand, counting down.
CGTTAGCCGCTAGATGAGGCTGTTTAGGGCCTGTACTTAGCTGTCCGCGTGTCTCATTACAATGATCTCTGCCGTAGACCAAAGGAGGCCCAGTAAACCAAAGGGTCCTGTAACCAGATACAGTTTTACTGCCCAGACCTGATAGGAAACTCTTCTTTATATCCAAAATCAAAACAAGAAATCTTTTTCAGACGCCAGTTCAGGTATAATTTACTCTTTTTTTAATCAACACATTTATCAAGTAACTGTCATTGGATGACGTCATGTTTGAGAAATGCATAGCCAAGATAATCAGATTGTGTCTAAACAGTGAATCTTACAATCAAACCTCTAAATCAACCTCAGACAGGCAATGAAGAAAAAGATAGCCATGGTAACATGAAAAATGTAACATTTGGCTTCACATTTAATTGCAAGACCCTTTGATTACAGGAAATTTACAGTATTCATTTTCTTATACTTGCTGACATCACGTGTAATAAACTGCGTGTGAGTCTGTTGTTCCACTGCATAATTTCATATTCTTTGATTACTATATTTAATTAATTCCTCAATTATAACCACATTTTATGGGCGAAAGACATAACTATCGAGTGATCTTAAATATTTAATTCAATAGTCTGACCCTTTGAGTCCAAAGATAAAATTCTTCCCCTCTGATTTCGAGAAGAATTCATAATATGCTTGATTTTGTTCTCCTTCTTAGCAGTAACTATCTGGAGTCATCGGGGTCCCTCCTGAGAAGTCTGGCACTCATTTTTCCATCCGTCGAGGCTGTGAGTCAAGGCTTGGGTCTAGGGAAATGTTCTCTTTGTCCATTCATGAATGTTCTTTGCTAATCTTTTCTCCTACCTAACTGTTTTCTTTTCCTATCAACCACTCCTTAAAGTATGATCTTAGCAAGGCCATTGGATCTTCCTAACACTGTTATAACAAAATTTTAAAATATGATCCTTTATAAACTGCTTATTTAAACTGCTGTGATAAGATCGATCTATCTGTTAATATTATGCCTGTGAGGAAAGACATCACTGTAATGTTTTTAAAATTTGTAATGTTTTTCTCTTGATATTAGAGAACTGCCTGTAATATTTTGTGTCATATTATTTCTTGGGTCGATACCTAGACATATGAGTTATAGCTCTTTGGTTTTTAACGCGAGGTTTACGTTTTACGCGGATTCAGATAAGCATTTCACCAGCTTAACCTGAAACATTATTAAATTAATCAGATAGAGACAAAAGGCTCACAACAAACAGCTCAGTGTGGACGCTAGTTAGTGTTTGTGTGTATGTGTGTATTGTCGAGTATATGTGTTTCTTTTTACGCATGTACCCTTTCAATCCAAAAGAAAATAGCATGATCTCGGCTTGAAGGGTCCAAGTTGTGGAATACATTTTTTGTCTGTTGACATTTGGAATTTGGAAAACTGTCCCCCTATCACGGCTTCTCCGCTACACTTCGTCCGATTTTCAACTGACAAAGCTTCTTCAATGCAATGTGCCTACGAGATCTCCGAAATTTATTCGGCCTTGTCCGAGAAGGCTAGATGTCGGATTTGTCTACTCAAGAATCAGCAAATCCGTTTAGTCACTGAAAAAAAAAAAGCCAGCACACTCTAAATGTTTGCCATACCTGGTGTAGTATACCTGGAATGGCAAATATGTGACCCCTCCGCCAGGTCGCCTACTGTGACAGCTAGTAATCTGACGGTGTGCTAGATAATATAGTGATCTGAGTTTCCTTACCAACCCGAAGTATTCTAGAGAGAGTTGGTGGATGGGGCAGAAGAAAGACATCATAATTGCATGTCTGTTACACCCTTTAAGTCCAACGGAGAACATTGTGCAAAATTCGATTCAAGACAATGACATGCACTTCATTTTCTCCTTGCATAAGTCTGACGGGGAATTTTTCTAAAATTATCCGTTGGCAATAATGATTTTGAATAATTATAATACAGAGGGTGATCTGGATTCCATAGCGTTTAATTAATTATTTATTTATTTTTTAATATCCTAAATGCCACTTAACATTGCTTTAGATTTTATGGAAGATCATAAATCTTATTTACTACTGAGTTATATTGCATTAGCAACAAGACATCAATGAGAATAAATGAGAATAAGATATTGTACTATCAGAATGAAAATATTGACATGCTCCTCTTAAGAATTACACCTTAGTTCATTTATCTGAAAAAAAAAAAGGGGGGGGGGGGGGGGCTTCACACTTCTCCCCCAAAAGGAATAAGTAAAAACTTAAGGAGAAGAACAACAACCGACGTTCATTTTCAAACATATTTTTTTAGAGTTACCATCTATTAGTTTAGCCCTGACCATTTATTGTCCCATCTAAAAAGATCAGAAGGAACAGCTACTGTTGTCTGAAACAGTAGTTTGAAATAATAAATTGAACAAACAAAAAGCAATAACAGTCTTTGGAAACAAAGTTCAGTTTTCTCCTATGTGGACGTAAGTAGTTTTTTTTTTAAATGTTTCTCCCTCGTCTTCAATCGTCATTGTTGTTATTACCATTATCATCATTGTTAATGTTATTGTTGCTGTTGGGTTGTTTGTGTTCTTTCAAGTCTTGCAATCCTAAGAACGTAGGATTATTTCGGCTTTAGGTAGCTGCCTATTTTTAGGTGAGAATACCTGTTGTAGAAATTTGTAATTTGGAAATTTGGCCAGGACAACGGCGTTTTGCCTTCTCTTCATCGATTTTTAACTGCCAAGAGCTTTTTAACGTGCATAACCTACACATGGGACTTCCGAAGTATATTTGCCCTTATGTGAAAAGGCTAGACGTGGGGCTCCCCTATCCAGAGGAGCCAAGGGACCGTTGAGTCACTGAAAAATCGCAGATTCTGCTCTTCGAATCGTCCTGTCTCCCGACGGCAGATCCGAGACTCGAACCTGCGACCTCCACAACGTGAGCTGTTTGCCAAGTAGCAGACGCCTAACCACACTGCCACTGCGATCCCCAACTGTTGGGTTTCAGTTGGGTATTTGCTTAAAATGTGTCTGAATCCGATATTGGATATAAATATGAGCCCGTCATGAGGTTCTATTTCTCTTTTAATTTGTTTTAAAAGAAAATTTGTTAGGGGTCATTTTATGATCCGCTGTGCATTAATAACTTACTCTGTCAGCGTTATTAGCTTGAACATTAATGGACTGAACACGTCTAATTGATCAGGCATAAAATCCGCACTTTGTGGCTGCTCTTTCTATTATTTCCCCTGCGAGTCCAAGATTTTCAGTTTAATGGAGATTGACAGCAAAATACCTGAAAGTTTCACACAAATAAACGTACCATCATGAGAATAAAATGACACCCTTTCATTTATTGTAGTTACGTGCGTTTTCAGCTTAAATGGATGCATGCAGCTGATAACAGTTAAATGAAACCAAGAAGGAGAAATACCAAAAAAAAAACAAATACAAGAAACACTCACTCTTACTCACAAAGATACACCTGCACACAACACGCACATAGATTGAATTTACTCAATCTTTCAGGGTATTTTAAGAAATGGTTTGGTGTTATAGAATTGCCTGAAAGAAAATTAAAAATGTCAGGGGAAGGGGGGTGAGGGTGGGGGAAAATGAACAGACAATACAAGTTAAAGGCGAATCAATCATTGGTAGCTGAATTATTGATGATCTGTGAATGACCCTGTTTAACTCACTCCCCCCCCCCCCCTTCCATCCCTACCTCCATACCCCCCCTCCCTCCCACTGGCCCTCGGGTGTAGCTGTTACGTAGTTTGCTGCAGGTGACGTTGATTCGGCCAAAAATAGCTGGAGAAATAAACACGGCTAATCCCCAAGAAAATGACACACCCACGTCCCGTAAAAATAATGCATAATTGGCAAATTTACCGTTGTTTCAATGTACACTATAATGAGATTAATGACCGACTGAGTCGAACAGTAAATCAAATGGAACAACTCTAACAGATGTGTACTTTGCATCTTGCTTCAGTCGACATTCACCACCTCTGATTAGCGTCTGTCCTTTCGAACACCATTTATCTTTATCTCATTCTATCACATCCTATCTTATCATATCTAATGCCCTTTTTAATTATCTATCTAGTTCTAATATCTTATCTCACCCCATAATTGACCAGCCCTGTCTTGTTCCATCAAATACCATCCCATCGATCATCTTATCCTTTCCTATCTATCTATCTATCTATCTATCTATCTATCTATCTATCTATCTATCTATCTATCTATCTATCTATCTATC
>JBCEWB010065684.1:0-13482 GCA_039654565.1 Peronia peronii | reverse complement strand
AGGCAATTGAAAATTCAGTACAAACGTAATGCAGATTCTAAAGAAAAGCTTTTAAGAAAAAGGTTTATCCAAAAATGCACTTTTTTGGAGGATCATTGTGTGCCAGGGATAAAACTATGGATTTGGCTTAGGACTCTTTAGTGAATAGGGCAGAGAACAGCTTCACAAAACTATAGGTAAACTAGAACAACAAACACAAAGCATTAAATGTACAACAGACCCCCTTCTCAGCATCCTGAAAAAACACCTCACACAAGGTGGTCCGGACATTTTTATATAGGAGGCTCCAGTCAAGAAAAGAACAATAATGTATACTAGATTTTGTTCATTTGTTTGTTTAAGTTAGATCTATGAAAATGAGCTCTTGTGATGGGTCATGTGGTCTAGTCTGAGTATATTTTTATTAATGTATAATACAGGTTATATGTGTAACCTATAGTCTTCATTTAAATTTATATAACATTTAAATCTCACAAATGCTGTCTGTAAAAAAGATGTACTATGGATGATAGCATTGTCACTGACCAGGTGGAAGAAACTGAGTGATAGTGAGGACTCACAAGCAAGCTAATGATTTACACAGTGAAGATATTGAGAAATAAATCATTTACCGGCTACAGTACATTTTAGTTATACAGTAAATACAATATAGTAGAAACGTGTTGTTTTTATTGTTTGACAGAGTTCTGTTGCTATCTGTGCACCAGTTTGTTGTGATTGGGTGTACAGATGAGCTCATAACTCAAAATTCTTATAGTACAACTGAATGAAGTTTATATACGTCATGAAAGGGGAAAGTGTTCTTTATGGGTGTACTTTTTTTATATTTATGTCTGCTTTGAAAAACTTTCAGCATTTTTTTAAAGATTAAAACTTGTGTTTTTTATGACATTTCTTGTATGCACAATGATGCTGCTTTGTAAATGAATTTAATTTTGGATTAAAGAGAAAATACTGAACATGCTCTGCTTTTGTCAACCTCTGTTGTGCGATAATTAAGTGATGAGTTATAGTTGTTTAAATTTAAGACAAATCTTGAAAATAAAAGCGTTTGGCTAAAATGTCCAGTCTGTGTGCGTCCAGCCATGAGAAAAGGGGACAGTTGGCCGGTCATAATAAGTGTAAACTGATACTCAGGGCCCAAACGAACTAAGTATCCCACCTGAAACTGCTGTGATTTGAGATCTTTAAAGTTAAATGATTTTTTTGAAAGCTGTTTTATAAGTGTTTGATAATGATTCTGAATGTGTTTTCATGCCTGGCAACAAAGAATACACAAGGACAAAGATTAATTTCATTTATTTGTGTATATTCATTCACAGGGCTGGAACTGAAATTGTATCAAAAGGTGCAAGAGATCGAGTGGCCCATTATCTGCAGTCATTAAAACAGCATTTTGCAGGTAGCTTGAATGAATAAAAAAATTCTACTTTATCCTGAAAAAAAAAAATGAAATTGAAGAAATGTAATGCAGTAATTAGTGGACACTTAGAGCAGTAAATGAGTTCCATTATCTCATCGCCAAATATTTTTGAAGACATGCACACCCCTAGCTATGAGAATATCCAAATCACAATTTTGCTTGTTAACTCTTTAAGACCCATCGGAAGGTGGGAGTGTGCGGTGATATTTACTATAAATTTGTTGTTTTCCGACCGGGAATTTCGTATTGTTTTTTTAACATCTTTTCCAGCCCAAGTTTTCCGTACTGTAGAACAGTGATAATAGCGGGTTTTCAATGTTAAAGTACTAGATATTTCAGTCACTTTTGCGTTGTGATCTGGGTTTGTTTAGATCTATATTTTTCTGTGAGGGCGTGAATCCACGATGACTGGGAAACGAAAACAATATTTACTAATGCATTCTGACGCATCCAATTGTTTCAAAAAACTGAAGAGGAGAAAAGAAGTAGTAGTAAACTCTCAGATAGATCAAGATCCAGTGGCGAAAGCAGTTTGAGTAGTGACAGTGATCCACATAGCGAACTTATCAAACTAGATCTACATTATAAATAGATTGTTCAACACTCACATGGGGTGAGTTGATAATTTTCTATACTTCTTTTGTTGCTGCTTTTCGTTGTTTTAGAATTGGCTTTGTCACTTGCCTATCCAGTTTCATCAATTTAATATCTAACACTTATATGTTTTGAAGGACAGTATCATTAGAACAAGGACTTTAGAATGCCATACTTAATTCTCTTTCCTCCAGAAAAAAAAAACCTGGCAAGTAGAGGAAAAAAACTTGGGTCTTAAAGAGTTAAAGTTGCATTCAACTCAATATTTTTGATTCTGTATTGGATAAAAATTGAGAGTTGGCTTTTGTAGCATCAGTTTCCATTGTTTAAAGACAATTTGTTTCTTTTTTTCATGCAAAAAAATAGTAAGAAAATGGGTATTGACAACAAAGGAAGTTTTGGGAAAGGGTTGACTTGTGTAGTCAAAATGAAGAGATAAATAGGGGCAAGGATAGTGATTAATTCACCTCTGGCTAGAATTCTACATCTAAATCTACAAAAATAATCAGAGGAATATCTAGACCCAATACTAGATGAAGAGGTAAACTTGCAAGGAGAAGAAGTTGTAGCTGTGACAGAGATGAACCTGAAGATAGATCTAGATCTAATATTGCTTTTGATAATAATAATGGATGGAGTTAACCAAATCCATGTCATGGAGATCTACACAAAAGGATGTTGTGGTTGTTTAGGCAGATTGTAGTGAAAGTAGGGGGCATACCTGGGAGATAACCCAGGCAGCAAAGGGTTTACAGTTATAGAACGATTCCATTGGTTTGGACCAGCACCAACTAATCGCACTTTTGAAATCATTTCAGATGGAGGGTTCTTACTTCTACCTAGAAGGTCATATTGTTTGAGTATAGGCCTTATCCTTGAGTACAAGCCTTATCCTGAGATCTTTTTTATCAGTCAGATATGAAAACATGTCTTAAAAAATCTGCATTTCTTTTCTCTTCTAAAGACATACTCATGATTTCTTCAACTGCCAAACATTTCAATTCTCATTCATCTGCATTGCATTTATAAGATAGAGATTAGAAGGATGGTATATTAATTATTTTCTTTCATATGATTTTATAGTTAAATTTTTCAGAATTTGTATTGATTTCTTATTTTATTCTTGTGTTCATCTAGATTGCCTCACTGATATACGTCAAAATCTTGCTGCCCCAAGACTTGTAGGGAAGCAGGATAATAGTGCAAGGTTGGCAGACCTCTTAGCCAATATGGAGACCTCCGTTGTGGAGCAGATCAAATCTGTTTTGGGTAACCTACAGGTATGACATATTTTTAGCAGTTCATATGCAAAATGAAATTGCACAATGCTGAAAAATTAAGGTCTTTGACAAATCTTGACATTGTATATGTTGTGACATGGATTGTGATGTAGTTACTGCATAATATGTCTCATCCTACCTTGAGTCTATGCAGTGAATGAAAAAAGTGTATGGGTTTTGGATTTGCCATAATGTAATTCAAGAATTATGAATTATAAAATTTAATCTATGCATCACATCTATTTCCCTTACTTTGTAAGAGATTTGTCTGGTGATTATGAGAGTTTAGTTTGGTGAAGAATGCATAAAAGTTTCATTTATGTCAGCTTCTTCTTACTTTGGTTTTTTGGATACCGTAATTGATTTTCTTGTTAGAATATTGGCTGATGAAATGAATGCACTAAGATCTGATTTTCAGAATAATTATTACATGACAGAAAAAGATGGCCTAATTTGACAAAATTTAATAACTTATGTCAATATCTTGTACCTTACAGGCCTTCATTGCTCCAGATATCACATTTGCCATGAAGCCGTACTTCCGAGGTCCATTTTGTAGCCAGGATGTACGAGAAGGACTTGTAGTTGCCTTTGTGAAACATGTTTGCACTACCTGCAATGTAGGTTTTTTTTTGAAATGTCAATATCAGCAAAGATTTATTTTCATACTATATTCTGATACCATATTTCACCATGTAAATGTGTCATTCATGCTTCGAATAGATTCTAACTTTTCTGTGTTTCCTTTGAAATGTGTCAACAAATGGGACAGTCAATCATGAAATCGTGAATCTAAATTTTTGCTTTCTCCATTTTTGTTTTTGTTGCTCTTTCTTGTTTTATTGCTGATATATAGATGTGAAGATTTATATTTGGGACGCGACACAATGAAATCAGGTGCTGGTCAAACTGAGGCGACCAGAGAAATCACATGTTTTTCGACAGTGAATGAATTTTTAACGCAATTTTTTCTTCTTTACAGAACCTTTCAGTATCAATCTAAAGATGCATTTCAGAATTAAATTTGCTGAAATAAATTGAATAAAGGCTCAAAAATTGTAATTTAGTGGCATGGCCCAATAAAGATTAATATGGATTAACAAAAATGATCTGCCATTTTCTCACTAAATTCAGCTGCAGCTACAGGTCACACCTAACGTCTTTAATTGCCAATACCGTGACTTCTACTTAAGGTAGAATGATATTTTTTTCACACACAGAAAGTGAAATGGATAATCTTCACAATAGTTAGTATCAGTAACTCCATGTGCTCAAAATTTGACGAGAGCCTGATTTCATCGTGTTGCATTTCATTTCCTTGTCGAAAAAGTCCTGGTTCAGTGTGTCCCAAAAACATGTGATCTTCTTTTATTTACCGCTACCAAGATACACTTGTATATTATTAAGAATGCCTGACCGTCATGTTGTGTATTTGTTTTGATGAACAGGATTTCTGTGAAGTTCCTGGAGACAAGATCACTAGTCCACCAGCACTCTTGATGATTCTGTCCAGATTCTGTATAGATATGGAGAATGCCACTATCTCATATTTGGTAGGCTGTCTTGTTCTTAAGAGGCAAATGACAGCAGTTTAAAATTAAAGAGCTGTCATGTAACATTGTGAGGCATCACGTTCATGAGCATAGTTGTTTCTGCACAAATTTGCTTTGTACCATTTCACCATTGCGAATTTGGAAAACTCTTAGTAGCATGCATGTCTTGTTGTTTCTATGTTTCCCGGGACGTATTAGACGCTGCAGTTTCGAGGTTGTGCTGTATTTGAGGGGATGGAGCAAAGAGAATAGTTCCCGGCACTGTGAGGTGGGAACCGCTTGCTTCTCTGTCACTTCAAGGGAGGCTTAAATAATTCACCGCAGGCAACGATGAAGATTGCATTGGTACTACTTGGACTTGCCGGCTCAAGTGGGTTGACGTTAGCTCCACACCAATTTCTGTGGTGCACTTCCTACACCATTCCATCTTGATCAAAAACATACCAGACCTTTGCAGAGTTGCCCAGGCACTGCTAATAGCCAACCATCACGACCCTCCCAGCCGGGCTGTCCATCAGTGCCAAATTGTGCCACCGTGATCAAGCCGGCATCACGAGTAGTGGAGGCAATGCATCCATAGTGGTGAGCTAGCCGAGTCAATATGGCCCCTGTAATCCTACATGCTTCTTCACTGAACACAGACAGGAGATGATTTGCCCGTCTAATGAGGGCAAATCTCCTAGATAAAAGCCTTTTTAGATGTTTGCCGTGAGGCCTCAAAGGGACCATGCTAGGGAAGGTTTTTGTCCTGGGTTCTTTTACTCCTCGAGAAAGGCAGGGAAAGTGACCCATCATCCGCACACCGGACTCTGATCACGAGATCAAGGTCAACAAGGCTCAGTATGCCCCAATTCTGGCTACTGTCTGTCATCATAGACCAGGAGGCTGGCCGAGGCAAGTCGGACACAAGATCCCCTGTACATACCAATGGTTCAACAGGTCTTGAAATTAGTGTTATATCAATTTCCCCCCACACAGACCACCAGGACGGAGATTAGCTACCGATTGTTACCTGGCGGCAACACCGAACAGCCCACCTGAACTCAGCCAGTTCACGCCAGCCTCCTAGGAGGCCAGCAGTTACCATTGCCCAACTGCTGCCAATATGGAGGCATCAGATGTGGACTTCGGCATAAGTGAAAACCCACGAACCAGGGCTAAATTGCTATCTCAGGCCAGAGCCCTTGAAAGTGTCTGCCTTTGCAATGTTTCTTGCCCACGCCCCTGAGGGGGCTGGGCGGCAAGTCATTGAAGCAGTTGCACAAATTTGTTCATAAATTTGTGAGTTCTTTCCATTCTTCTCTCTCTGTTGTTGGTAACCAGCAAAATTGAGCATGCCAATCACTTGAATTCTTACAACAACAAAAAACTTATTGCCAGCTGTGATATTCTTAACTTATATTTGTGTATTGTGGTATCTTTACTTCAAAGTAAACAGAGAAGATGGATTTTCAATATTTCTTCCTCTTGTTTGGAGTCTTAGGCACTGTACATTTTAGATAGGCGTAAAATAATATAAGCTTGTGAACTATTTTATTTCATGTCAAAATGCAATGTATTATACCTGATTGACAATACTCACTTGTTTATTTTCTTCCTCTGCAATGTATTTCAAAGCTTTCACTTGCTGAAGAACAGTTCATGTTGGAAACTCGAGCCTCTGTGACAGCATCAACTGAACTGTTTGCAATGGCCAAAGATACGGGTCAGCGGCTGCTTAATCATTATGTGAGAGTGCAGGGACTCACCATTTCTCAGGTGTGGAAGATTTACATTTCTAGGTAACTTGCTGCATGACCAGATGAAATGAATAGGATGTCAAAGTGGTATTCATCAAGAAAAGCGGACTTGAATGACCATGGAATCCAGGTGTTGAATATGAGCATGTTTATCTCAACACTTAGAAGTTGTAGCTAAATAATTTTTCTTCCAGAGTAAAGTACACCCATGTCCTTTTCCACTGACTACCTGTAACGCTGTATATGAACAATTTGAACCAGATTCATTTTAACAGATTGTGAGAAATATATAGCTTGTATAAAAGACAATTTGAACCTTTACAGAAAGGAGAAATGTTAATTTGTAAAAGAGCACATAAAGAACAAAAATCAAAATAGATTTGCTGCACTGACAGAGAACATGGACCAAAATGGTAAAATTTGTAAAAGAATATTATGAGACAGTACATCATATGATGATGCACATCCTCTTGCAGTTTCTACACCAAAAATTTATTACTTCCAGTGATTCAAGAAAAAACTTCAGATGTAATCAATGCTATTGGAGCGGTTGTAGAACAAGAAGAACATGAAAGTAGATTTGGATACTGTCATCTGTCAATATATCTGTTGAAAGTTATTTAGTATAAGGAGAAAACACATGAAATTGGTGTGAATACTAGTTCTCCCACTCCAGCTTGTATCAGTACAATAGGATTGAACTGACGATCAGTGCACCCTTTGGAGTTGGTAAGTGGAACAGTCAGTCATGATATCTTGGCAAGCATAATGTTCTGCTCAGATTTTTTCATGAGTTTCACAGTTTACTAATTCCATATTGTTAAAAGTACTGCTTGGGTCCAGTTTATGTAATATATTCAGAAACAATGGCTTTTGTCCAACAGCTGTCTGGGCCAAATTTCAAAATTATGCACTCTGTATATTTGGAATCCAAAGAACTGTAAGCTTTATAATAAAGACAGGTGAAAGACTTATCACCAGTATTTTGTGAAAGGAATAAAATTATTTAAGGATTTTTTTTTCTGCGGCTGTTTCAGATGTTACGCAAAAGTGTGGAAACAAGAGATTGGTTGAATACAATTGAGCCTCGCAACGTTCGTGCAGTAATGAAGCGTGTGGTAGAGGATATCACTGCCATTGATATGCAGGTAATTGGGTGGAAAAAAAAAAAGAATGAGGATTTACAGGAAAACATATCTGATGTATTATACTCATGACTGCATCATTTTATACTTGAAACTCAGCATCCAAGAGGTGATTACAGCCTGGTGGTTACTTTTTGTTATTTGGGTAGCTGTATTTTTATTCCATGATCTCTCATGTATTTAAATCAGTGATCTTAGTCAGCAACTGGAAACCAAATAACTAAATTACTACTGATTTTTTTTTTCGCTTAAGTGGGAGAAGAATTGCAATGGTTGGAGCTAGAAGTTTCAAAAATATTTCTGAATTTTCCAGTGGGTTGAATTCTCACAACAAAAATTATAGTTATTTTATTGTTGTTGTAAAAAGATCTTGACCTACTGGATTTGCTGTAAAAAGTGTCTCATAGTAATAATAAGCATCGTCTCATATCATTCGTTGCGTTCCCACAAAGTCTATGTAGTATGACTAGAAATCAAGCCTCTCATGTAGGCATTGCATTAGTTTGGACCTGATCGTAGAAGTAGTATGCAGCTTGGCTGATAACATTAACACAAGATTTGCAGTTGTGAAAGCTTAGAAAGACACAGTGTTGGTAGGCTGTCTTGTTGTTAAGAGGCAAATGACAGCAGTTTAAAATTAAAGAGCTGTCATGTGACATTTTAAGGCATCATGATCATGAGCATAGTTGTTTCTGAACAAATTTGCTCATAAATATCTCCCTTGTGAGTTCTTTCCATTTATCATCAATTGACAGATCTTATCATTTTATCATGTTATTTATGTTCTTTGGTTTTTTTTTTTTTGCTTATGAAGGTTGGTCAGCTGTATGAAGAAGGTGTACGCAAAGAAAGAAGTAGTGACTCAAGTCGTCGCACTCATCCTGTCAGTGCATCACAGCAAAACAGGAGACCTCAGTGGAATTACGCACCCAGGTACACAGTTCTGCATGGACGGTTACCATATGTCTTATGCTGTCTTTTCTTTGCAAAATATGATTTTTCCATAAGAGAAAATTCTGATAATGTGATAATATTAGTATCATCAATACAGTTGGTACCTGCATGTCTTAAACACAGTCGAGTTGATCTTCAGTTAAGTCTGTTTAGAATGTTTTTGTTCTTTATGGAGTTTTCGTCACCTTTTAGAGATGCTATTGACCAACCTATTTTCATATTAAAAAGACAGGTGTGACTTATCTGAATATTTCCCCATAAAGAGATTCTTACTAAGTCCCAAAATATCATTTCATTTCCTGTATTTCTAGTGTTGACAACAGTCTCATGAGCAACATACAGAAGCTCTTCTCTGAGAAGATTGAGATATTCAGTGCAGTGGAGTTCTCCAAAGTTTCTGTTCTAACAGGAATTGTGAAAATTAGCCTCAAGGTTTGTTACTCTGGTTTGTTTTGATTTGTCTGGCATTCTTTTACTTCATCTTGCTGTTACTATTATGTTACTGGCCAGAGAAAGTCTTGGTCATTGATGTCATTGATAATACAGGACATTGGAGATATTGCATGAAGGATAATTACAGCGATTTATGAATATTTATTGTATTTGAATTTTCTGACATGATAAACAGATTTTCCTTTTTATTGATTGTATAATTGCAAGTGTATTGTATATTGTTGTCAAACTGATGATTTAAACAAATGTATGGGAAAAAAATTATCTTATTCTTATTTACTGTGTGAGGATGTACTAGAATGATAGCTTGGCATTTGGAATTTGAATTTTTGTTATGTAAGATACTGTCTAACCTAGCTGCTAGCAGCATCGAATGCATGCATATTGATGTGATTTTGCTTTCATGTTGGACAGACATTTCTTGAATGTGTTCGGCTGCGCACTTTTGGGAGATATGGTCTGCAGCAGATCCAAGTGGACACTCACTATCTCCAACTCTACTTGTGGAGATTTGTATCTGATGAAAAGTAAGTGTATTTGTCCACATACGGTCACATCATTTTCAACTCTGAGATTCGCATGCCAAGTGGAATCTCAAGAGCATTAGTTACTAGCACTTAAAGGAACACCTAGCAATCAGTAAGGGATTGGTCACAGAAAAATACAGATGTTGTATGTAACATTATGTATTTGTCTTTTTTTATATCAAACTTGTATTTAGTCTACAAAAGTAGATTCACAACTGAATAAATAATTTTATTTGGGAAACATCAGCAAAGCGTAAATGAAAATGATATCATTCATGGCTCATTTTAATATCATACACTTAAGTTTTTACGAAACTCTGTATATTGAAAAGAAACATATTTTCTGATCCATGATTATGTATGTCATCCTATACAGCCTAGTGCAGGTACTATTGGATGAAATTGTCTGCAGTGCTGTTCATCGATGTGTTGATCCCGTCATGATGGAACCAAGTGTAAGTTATATCAAAAATGTCACTTGTCATTGCTGTCAGGTGAAACCCATGTAATTGCAGAATTTAAAAAGAAACCCTGAGATCTAAACTAGACACTGAATCCAGTCAAGCAATCAAGAATGTAATCATTAAAGTTACCGTGAAACATGACCACATGCCCTGATATAGGCAGCACTAACAAGTAACATTGCAATACGAATAACTAGCAGATTACTACATAGAATTGGCGTGCAGCTGACCAGTGTGTGCATTGTGTGCAGGTAGACCATGTAAATGTCGACAGAAGGGCAGGCACAAACCGTGAATATGCACTTCGGCGTTATGAAAATGACTCAGTCACATTTCAGCAGTCTGTCAGGCATGCTTTGTATGACCTTAATATGAAATAACATCGTTTTGGACAACTTGTGGTGATCACATAACAGCTCGTTCCATCTCTTGTAAAGTTGTCTGTCTTGCAGTTAGACAATTTGCACCCCACAGCAGTGATATATGTTTATTATCATTGCATTTCAAATGTCGAGATATACCATCAGCGGTGTATTATGGAATATTGTCATTGTCGGGTGCAAACTGTGTAATTGTAGAAGTAGATTAAACCTTTTTTTTTTCGTTCAAATTGTGGTACATCTTGTATAATACAATATTGTAAATATCTTGTGAAAATATTCATAAAAAATGCATGAATTTGCCTTGAGATATAATCACACTTAACTGCCATTCCAACACGTCTGACATGCAAACTGTATAGCTGCAAGGAGAGGTGATCGACCACTGTTTACCTTGGTACCATTAATTTTGCATTTGACAAGATTGTTTTAATCCACCTTTAAAAAAGACAGTTTGAGTGAAATAAAGCTGTTTTGTCTATGTGTAGTTCATGCCAGTACTCATTCAATCACATTATGTTAGAGGATTGTAGGTTACATCAGTGTGTACAAATCTGGCCCAGCCATGCCAGATGCACAGTGTCTGTCTGTCAGTTAGCCGCTGAGATTGATCAACATCCAGACCTTTGAACACGTTAGGGTTTTTGAATGCCCAGTTCATCCAAATGTTCTCTGGTATTTTCAGTAACTCTGCCTTACCACCTTCTCCTCTCCTTTTCTCCCCTTGTGTACTGACCCGTCTATGTTCCTATGCTGAAACATGCCCCACCATAACAACCTGCTTCTCATCAGACATTTGGTGTTCTCCATAACCATGTATCAGCCCAGCTATTTGTAATTTCTTTCTTGTGCTCGCCATCGTAAAATGTAAATAAGGCAAGGTGCATGAGAGAGATTACACAATCTGATACACCAAACAAGTCAGTGCTATGTACAATGCAAAAACCATTGGCAGTAGATTTCAAAACCAAAATTTCTGAAAAGTTTGGTACGAGCACTATTTACTACTTCCCATCAAGCCTTAACTCTTTGATTACTGTGAGCCGACATATCAGCTCAACTTCAGCACAGAAAGCTACCGAGAGCTGACATATCAGCTCAGTTTATTTTTCAGCTTTTCCTGATTCATGTTTCAGTACTTCCATTTTTTTAATCCAGTCCGTATTCTACATTCAGTGCCCTTTTTCTAATGTATATAATATGATCAGTTTTGTGTTAAAGGGAGCCAAATATTGGAAATTTAAAAATATTAGCATAGCTAAAAATTCTACCACTTGAAATGGCCTGGTCAAAACATGAAAACAACCCAGTAGTCAAAGAGTTAACCCCAGTTTGTTAATCACAGAACAAGATAAGAAAGTCCTACGGTGAATTTAATGCACATAGCCTTGAACACTGATCAAACCTTTTTATTTTACAATAACTACAAAATATCCAGGATAAAAAACAAATAAAGATCTCCCGGCCAGTGCTGGTCATCATGAAAACTTGTTAATTCTAAGTCATTCATTTGATTGTAAATCACTTCAATAATAAAACTAAACAAAAACTAAAGGTAGCAAGTAGAAAAAAAAAAGATCGTTAAGAATGTTAGCCATTTATTGTTTAATGTTCTAAATATATTTAACTGTTTTGACATAGTTAACCTAAACACTGAATTCGATCGAACAGTCTAACAATTTTAACATTTTAGTTGCTGTTTGGACCTACTCTGAAACATGACCACATGGCCCTGATATAGACTGCACCCACAGTGCAAACCGAGTAACTAGCAGGTTACAGCATAGAGTCGGTGTACAGCTGACTAGTCATCGCATATCTCAGCAGAAAAACTGGCACAGACCGTGTATCTGCACTTCAAAGTTCAAAGTCATGAAAATGACTCAATCGAATTTCACGATCATGTTCTTTTGGGTATGGCCATTTATGACCTTAGTATGAAATAATAAGATTCTGGACAACTTGTGGCAACTAAAACAATTTTTGCCTTTTCCTGTGAAGTTATTATTTCTTTTTCAGTTATATAGTTTGCACCTGACAGCGATGATATCATTCTACTAAGCAGTATAACAGTTCTGAGATAATGTTTGTATTCTCCCTACATTCATTATGAAGCTTTATTGAACATTTTTCAGTCACAGCAATTGTCTTTCTGGTTTTGAGGGATGGTATCTTCATGTATGTATTTCCTTTTTTTTGGTGCCATGACTGGAATAAATTGTCCATTTAGGTATTGTGAGGTGCACATTCATTTGTCCCAGCATTTGTGGAATCTGTATTGGTTTGGTATTTTACCTGATGTATTGTTAAGAAATACACATTCATGTCTGAGGCTGTGACATAATGAATCTGATCTGACAGCTGATTAATGTTTCTAGAGATTGTATTATTTCTTGTATTCCAGGTGATAGATCTCATATGTGAAAGAGGATAAGATGTTGCTGACAAGGTGAAGAAAGGTGAAGATGTGTATGAGTCATGTGCAAGCTGTGTTGCGAGAGATGCACATGGGAAATAACAGGCCTGGTTGACTTTGTTCAAGTTATTTCTTTTCGTGCTATGAACTTTTTGTCACTTTCTGTTATTATACTTTAACATGATATGCATGAAGATATATTTACAAAGATAAAAAAAAGATATGAAAACTAAGTGTATTCAAAGACTTCAACTCGAAAGGATGAAATTAATTTGGTTTTCCAGTTACGGGGATTAGTGCTGGGCAGAAGTCTAGATCTTGTTTTGGATAACCAGTTCCAAAGTTCAACTTAAATACATGTACACTCAAACACGGTTAGAACGAAATTTGCGGCGAATGAAAATCATTTTCTTTCTATCGCTAGTTTGTTGTATCCGAAGAGGCTAAATTGAAACAGGGATGCAAGTTAAAATTATCGAATTACTTCCCCTGATTGAAGAGTGTCCGCACCGTGACCTTATGTCTTAAGGCCACTCCATTTTCATTTTTGTTGT
>JBCEWB010065673.1:0-13483 GCA_039654565.1 Peronia peronii | reverse complement strand
TTGTAAACTAAAATAGATATAAAAAATCTGGCGTTATTTTGCTGTAGAGTGATGCTCAGAATCTTTATCCTCAAAATCTGAAGGTAGCTTACAAAATAACGAAGCCTTAGGACTTTAAATTTTGCTTTAAATCGTTCAATATGGCGGCTGTTTATGATGTTACTATGGCAACCGTGTATAGAGGGCAGTGAAACTTCACAGAATCTCAATTTTTATTATCTTGTTATCACTTGTGCACCTTCAGAATGGAGTTTTTGTTGATTTGACAACTTTAGGATTTTCAGCAGCAGATCGCCGTAACCACTTTACTGCTATGCCAACTTTGTAGTTCTGTGCCTACAAAGCCACAAAACGTTCAATCTTGCTTGATTTCTCTTTATGTCCATTGAAAGAGACCCCACCTTTTTTGCCTCAGACAATTTTTCACCTTTGATCTTTGTAACAGGTTTTATTATGAATGACCAAGATGAAAAAGTTGAAAAATACCAGTTATTTCCTTTCATTGGTACAATGGGGTTTTCAAAGCTGAAGACAAGACGTCATGTTTTGTACCATGGCGGTGGCGAATGCACTCACATAAATGGTCATAGTTGATGTCCAGTTGTGCAGCATCTTAAACCCTAAATGTGTTGGTAAAAAGTACTGGGGAATCAATCTATAGTTCTACGAGTCATTCATGTTTAAGAAATGGCAAGTTATGCCTTGAGAAGATATAATGTGAGTGATGTTTTACTCCATTATAACTTGCTGTTTTGACAGGAATTCCAGTAGTAAGTATGATGGGCTAGTCTTGACCAGACTGATCAATGGAATTCTCTGGGATGAACCACTTCATTGCTATGCTAATTTTGAAATCTTGTGCTTAACATCAGCCATACAGTCACTCTCCGTTCACTGCCAAACTCCCACATATACTCAGTCCCGCCCACTGTGTGACAGCCAAACTGGCACCTGTCTCTATTTTCCCACAAGCAATCAGAAGGGTCGACTACTATTCCACGTTACTAAATGTTACACGATTATATGTTTCATTTGGGCTTTTCGCAAGATCGTCTGCCATTAACCAGCTGCATCTATCAAAATATTCTGCATCTTGATGTGAAACACTGCTCACTGGTCAGAACATCAGATCAAAGGGAAAGAGGGATGATTGGTGGCTAGCTGACTATGGACGAACAACATATGTTTTCCTGCAAATAAGAGATCACCTTTTGGACGAACCTCACAGTCGTAATGTTACTAGTA
The DNA here is from genome assembly GCA_039654565.1 of Peronia peronii. Lineage (NCBI taxonomy): Eukaryota > Metazoa > Mollusca > Gastropoda > Systellommatophora > Onchidiidae > Peronia > Peronia peronii. Next base: position 12,238 of record JBCEWB010065673.1, on the reverse strand, counting down.
CTGAAATGGTTAACCAAGGCTGTTGGTTTACCTTCCTCTCTGTTTGTGCTTGGTAGTCCCCATAGCAAAGCTGGTCTCATCTCTCAGTCAGCATTGAAAAATGTGAGAAATCAACAACAGATAACCACAACTACATAGTTCACAGGGTTGCTTGTATGTTCATATAAAAAAAAAAAACTTATACATGTAAATTGGTTTAGGCACTTCAGCTTTTCCTCATACAAACAGCTCAACCACAAGCAGTTAGCATAGAACCACAACACTATGTGTACAATAAGGCAGCTGGAGTGGAAGTGCAGAAATTCAAAGAAAACAATATCAGCAACACACATGCTTGCCCTGGCTGGTGTCTTGCTAGGTATGTAAACTTCACTTTCTTCAGTCTGTAAACCAGTGAAGGATTTGTGCCTTGACATTTTCCCAAAAAGTTTTTGTTACACAATACAATATTATATCCTACAATAACCTCCCAGAAATATACTAAGGAACATTCATAAAAAAATACATACGTTACAAACTAAGACTGTCTTACAAAGAACAATTTTTGTAAAAGTGAATTATAATTATGACCATAAAAACAATCCATATGCAAAGAATATAACCATTCTAAATTAAAATATACATCATGCAGTGTTTGTATTTCTGTGTCCACACTGTTATCAAATGAATAATTTGAAGTTAAGTGTCTCACATACTTATCTTGGACCATAATGTTTGTCATTTTCAATCATGACAATTTGACGACTCGCCTTCACTTTCATGTTGAAACATACACAACTGCCTGGAGGTGAAAACAAAATGACAATAAAACCTGCTGACAGACTTTGGTATCAAACTATTTAAGTATTTCACAAAACTTAAGTAGAAAGGGATGGATGACATTCTTGATTGTGAAATACAATCAATACATCTTCAGTGTAGCACATAGAATTTGTTCCAGTCCCTAATAATATCTTTTCAAATAGTGTGATGGCTCTTGATCCACAGTTTGATGGCTCTTGATCCACCGTTTGATGGCTCTTGATCCATCATTCATATCCTTTGTGATGCAGTCGTCACATTAGAACATTCTGTAGTACAACAGACTGTCTGGTTTATCACCCAGTAACACTGACACACAAAGTCCTTCTATGTACTTATTTATGCACATGCACATATAAACCACGGGATGGAAACAAAGAATAATCTAACATGTTACAAGTGACACCAGTCATTTTCTGCACAAAGAAAATAGCAGGGAAGCTGCAGGAAGTACAACAAAGTCACTGAGGCTGTTGGACTCAGAACAGATAAAATATAATAGCTCTTAGTTCAAATATCAGGACTGGACAGCACAGAGTCCGGGCTTCTTCTGAGCCAGGTATTGCACAGTGAATAAATGCTATTTTTGTTTAATAAGCAGACCATACTGCTTTTCATTTTCACTGCCTGAGACTGTCCTGAGACCAGATATATAATTCAGTGTATAAATACTTCGTTGGTCATCTATCAAACTGCTATAACAGTGCAAGATGTGCTGGGTAAAAGTGAGACCCTGCGGAGAGTAAACACTTACTAGGTGAGCACACACATTGCATTCATTCATCAAATCCCAGGATTTCGCCTTTACCCATCACATCTAGCACCTGTTTAATCTTCATCCCGATCCTACTGACGACCCACCTTTTCCTTTTGCCATGCATTATCGAGATCAAACTGGACAATTACATACTGCTCCGATATATGAAAACTTCTCACATTTTGCACTGAAAGAAAACTCACTTTGGCATTTGTACAGTTCTTCCCACTATCTTTCAATGTGAGATTCACAACCGTCTTAATGACACAACCGTCTTGATGACAACCAGCAAATTGGCACAGTTTTTTCAGGCTCCATCACGCAATAATTTTGTTCAAAAAGGAGACCCAGTCAAAAAAGGCACTTCTAGTGTTGCATATTGAAAGAAAAAAAATGAAATGCAAAACGAAGGCTTCAGTTTCTTCACAAGGCAGCCGTCATCTCTTGTAGTATAAACAAAGTACATTCTGGTCACAAAAAAAAGGGCAGCTGCATCAACCCAACCTTGTTCACTTTGAATACTTGGGGAAGACAAACCACGGCTCAGACATGACGTGTCATTATATGATAGTTACACAAGTACCAACAGTGAGAAAATAAATAGCCGTCACACATGGTGACATATGAGTTAAAGAAAAAAAGAAAAAATGCACCATCTTCATCACAAGTTATGCAATGTTAACCAGGCCATCAACAAAGGGAGAATTTAATACTGTTCACGTAACATTACATCATATTATTGCTTTGCCGCATCATACAAAGTTCCCAGTAGAGAAATAAACAAGTAGAGAGAAGTGGCACAGACCACAATCTTTCCTCCCAAACGCCATTAGACCAAACACCCTGTATTATATACATATCCTTTGATCTGAGACAATCTTCTACCAAATCATAATGACATGGCTTAGAAAACTCAAGTGGGACTAAAGCTGTGGTGCCAAACTTTGATGTTTTTAATACCATGTCTGACTTCATGTCGTGATTCAAGTAACTCCAATCTAAATTTTTGTCCATGTTGCTGTTATTATGCAGCTAAAAATAGTGCATAGGAAAGGGAGTTTTCCTTGTTGTTTTGGGGTATGAGACTGACGGCTCGGTAAGAATACACCAACAACAGTCATAAATACTAGTGCGAAAGTTATTGAAACAAAAAATAAAATACAGGCTTTTTTCCCTCTCATCATGCGGCCACATGTATCATAATTCTCCAATGCAACAAAACTCACATGAATCCTAACGTTTAAATTGTAATTGCAATAATAAATTAATAACATTAAAAACAGGTTTTCTACAGTATTGCCTATACTTTACGTCTCTTCTCCCCATCGCACAATATGGCACATTCAAGGAAAGATAACATGTGATGTTCCAGAACATGTTATTCACGATAAAGCAAAAGACGGCCGGACTGCTGGATAAACAACTGGATGACATCAATGGGGAGGAGAAATCAACGACAGGTAAAGTGGAAACTTTCTCCTCTGAATGAAGTACTTTGATACTGAGCAGGAAAGCAAATCGGCTATATTACAAAACATTCACAAAATGACCAGTTCTAATTGTGACCTTAGAGATATATCATTTGCATATTAAAACATGGTCACTGGCAAACTCTGAGAGATCTGAGAAAGAAACAGATTACAGCCGTCAGCTACTTAAGTCCCCAAAATGTTCTTTCATTTGCCTGGGTCTTTTCGCTGCAATTTGACAAAACAGTGACCACGCAGTCTCCTGGCACCCAAAATAATTTTTGTGGATGCCCTTCTCTGACGAAAAGCTTAAATTAGAAGGACAAAACACAAATCTCCTACCATACTCAACTTCTGAGGTGAAACATGATCAAACGTGTGTTGTAAATATGGAACCTGTCTCAAATCTGCACGCAAATTGTTGGGCAAATTGAGCATGACAATAGTAATGACACCAATAAACACCTGACTGTTCTGGCTTGACCTCCACATGGTATGACTACCAGTTATCCAGTCTTGTGGTTCCAAAGTCTACCATACCAAAGCTCAAACTGAGATTAAAGATTTTTTTGTCACCCTTACTGTTCCAAGGCACAGCCAACAGCCAAATCTGAGATTGGAGTTCTTTTTCTTCTTTTTTTTCTTGTGGCTCCAAAGTCTATCTGACAACCCAAGCTGAGACTGAGTTTTCTTTGTTTGTTTTCTCCGAACGAGCACAACACTACAATCACCTGTCTCGCATCCAATCAAATGAGTTTTATGTCAATTTTGCACCAAACTGAGTTATTACTATCAGGTAAAACCTTAATTCATACACTTTCATACAGTAAAAAAAAAGTTTTGAACTAGCCTGACTGTAGCCAGAGATATTGCAAATTGTAGAAGCATTGGCTAAAATCACAAGAAAAATTGGCAAAAATGAACAGATCACCACATAAATCTATCAAATATTCTCCACACAACATCCTGCTGTACTTACAATCTGCCCCTGAGAGCAAATATTGTCTTAGTACAGATGAATGGTCTTTCCACCTCTGGAACAGAAAACCATCGCTATCAGACTACGTTGATGACACTGAACTCCCCAAGTCCAATGGACTACAACTCACTTTGACTGGCTGCGAGACATTTGTCCTACACTGATCTGTCACTTCACGTTCTCCAACAAATCCATTCCAAACATCAGCAAATACAGGTGTGTTCATGAAAACAAAACTGATCTTTTCTTTTCTGAAGTGAAGGCCTAGATATCTGACACGTTTCACCTATTAGGTTCCATTTCCCCCCTACTTGAGAACACTTCAGTTCTGTTGCAACTTTGACCACAGATTTTGATAACTTTAATTCCCTTTAATTTTGTAAACTGTTCGATATTTTAGGTTGTGTCCCTTGGCAAAAAGCTTTCCAATACAACAGATTTAAGGGAAACCACACACAGATGTCCATTATTCTAAGAGCTTTAAATGAAACTTTGCTCTTCCATCATAGTAAGCCTATATGCTACATTTTGAATGAGCTACAAGACCTACATTATATCTATATAGTATACAGAAATGTACATGCAGAGATCTTAATAACAGTATGCAAGGGACAGAAAAGACAAAATTTCTCTCATGAACAGATATGAATGACTACTTTTTGTTTCACTCAGTCTATCACATTTCCTGTCAGCTGTCAGCAGGATTCCACCGACCCTGAACTGAGTTTCCTCTCCCGAGGAATCAACGACAGATGTTTTCTCTTGGAAGACGCTGGTGCTGAATTGATGCGGCTGAGATGAGTGGACCTTCCAGAGGTGCCGTCCCTACTGTGTCCATGTCTCTGGCTGACGTCCCTGGCTTGCTCTCGTTCTTGCTGGGCTTGATGTAAAGCTTTGGTGGCTGTGTGATCAATCACCGCATAGCGCAACTTGGCGTAATCACTACTCTTTTGCTGCCTCTGGCGTTTGCTCCGCCGTGAATATAACACGGGCGGGGGCGGGGTGTCGGAGCTACGAGATTTAGTCATGTCCACTTCTATATAATTCAGTTCTTGTTCTTCCTCGGAGGAATCTGTGATGATACCTGGTTCTGAGGGTGTGGAGGGGGGAACTGGGGAAGGGGGCGGCAACAAAGGTCTTCGTGGAGGCAGGGGTGGGGTAGAGGGTGGACGTGGGGTCGAGGGTGGAGATGGTGCAAAATAAGAAGGAGGCGAGTCAGATAAGTCACTTGGAGTGAGTGAGGGAGAAGATGGTGGGGAAGATGACAACCGTTTCCGTCGAGGTAACGGTGGAGGAGGAGAGGAGGTGTGAGGGAGGGGCAGTGAACAGACAATATTGTCAGAGTTTGCGGCAGTCTGGCCACTGAAGACTGAGTTCTTTCTGACCACATTCACACCAGCCACGTGTGGACGGGAATGTGCAGGTTCTGACTCTTCAGTGGGTGAGTTCTGAGATTCGGTGATGTTTTCCAGTTGTGAGGTGTGGCCCACATGTGAGGCATCCGGCCCAGTGGATAATACTTTAGGAGAGGGAGAGGCTGTGGCTGCGGCTGCTACCGCCGCAGCATTGATACAATCTATGTTTTTATAGCCACTGGATTTCAGCACTGGAACCTGAAGTGATTGGGCTGAGTCTCTGGTATTACCTCCACTGATGATATCAGACTTTATATTGAGAGAAATATTTTCTGCACCGCCATTTGTAACTGGCTGAGAAGACTGGAGTCGTCTTCTAGAAATGATACTGGAGTTTGCAAACTTGTCATACTTTTTTTGATGCACCTTGCTAGGCATGGACGGGACAGAAGTCTCAGAGTCAAGTCTGAGTGATGGCCTCTCTCCTCTCTCTGACTTTTTGGGATCTGAATGAGAGCGTTGAACACTGACAGGCAGTGCCAGACTAGGTGATGGCTTAGCTAATGGAAGACTGTGGGAATATTTGGCATCTGATTCTGAATGTCTAGATCTAGTCCGCCCGCAGGTTTTAGAACTGAACCCTCCCACATGGGACTCGCTGGATGAATTATGTTTGCTGGCCGAGTCTCTGAAGAATAAAGACTTCAAGGACTGAAAGCCGGCCCGGATGGGGGAAGCACTGGATGGTGCACTGCTTGTACTAGCTGTCTGAGTGCTGCCAGAAGCACTGAGATGTTTGTCCACAAACTCCTGGTTCACATAGATAGGGTGAGGTGTCTGTGGCTGGAGGGAGGGGTAAGTAAACGGGTGAGCAGGTGACGAAGGGGGAGAGGCACTGTAATAGACATCCGTGGGAAAAAATATAATGTGCTCCGTTTGCTCCGAACGTGCAGACTTCTGCTGACTTTCTTTAGTTGGGGAGACAGATATCCCTGAGCGGAGAGACAGAGACGGGTGTGGGGAGGAAGCTGGTGAAGGCGTGGCAGTCAATGGTTTGACGTGGGACTTGCCTTCCCGTCCCTGGTATGGACGATGGAGATCCCACAGATCCCCGTGCAAACTGATGTTGGAATGTGTAGTCTCGGTGGCGCTGGAGATACTGGGAGATTTCTGTGGTGTTGGGGATGGGGTGTGTGAGCAAAATGACACATGTGACTGAGGTTCAAAGTTAAACATTTGGCGCTGGCTGGATGACTGGGATGGCAGGCTGGTGGAACTCACTGGAGTAGGAATGGCTTGTCTTTGTACAACCACGTACTCTAGTCCAGAGCGAGGGCGGAGCACGGTTTTGGCTGGACTGTTGCAGTCGATGGAGCTGCTGATGTTTCCACTGCACTGGGCACACAGAGAGACTGACATTGTGATGTCCAACTCAAAGCCAGCATCCATATCGCTCTGTTCTGCTGGGGTGATGGTGACTGGCACGGTCTGGGTGGTATAGCTGGCTTCGCTCACATTCTCCTCATTGCTGGACTCGATGGATCTTCCTGTGAGAGGAGAACAGAGCACAATGAAACTGGATTTCTAAGAGACAATATCACAATATATTCCAAAATTAATTAACAAATCTAAACATTCACAACCCCATTATCCATTATCCACCATCAAAATACTATCAAAACCTATCATTCTGCAACAGAGTAACTGTATTCCTGTGCAATCACAAGAGATATTTAATCATAAGATATGATTTATGACATCAATTGTGACACCCAAATGCAAAAACCCTATGACCAAATCTGGAATAAACAAATGAATGATGACATATATCCAACCAAAGGTAGATGGGAAATATGATACACATCATCTGAGCTAGTGAAAAGCATCAGTGAGGAAATCTAATGGGTCCTCATTTAATGCACTTGTCATAAAACAATTGACATGCTGAACAACAGGAAGGATCAAACTGAGGAAAAGATCACACCAGCACAACATAGCAATGTATTCATAACATCAAAGGCACACAACAAACATGTCTCAATTATGAACTGAAGGCTACAACAGAACAAAGTAATCATGTTTCTGACCATTCTCCTCAGCACTTTGGCTTTCTTACATTTCCTCCGGAAGCAACAAAATGAAAGGAAAAAAAAGCGCAAGTGAAAGATGAAATGATAAAGAAAAAAAGGAGAAATAAAACAAATAAAAAACCAAAACCACAACCAGAAATTGGAGGGGATGAGAAAAACAGAAACAGAAAAATAAAACGGGAGTTGGGGGGGGGGTTGAGGAGAAGAGTGAATGTACAGTTTGTTGGTTTGCTTGTGTTGAGGTTTAACGGCACATAGCACGATCACAGCTATATTGTGCCAAACACGGTAAGATACATTTACACGTCAAAAATGCTGATCACATATACAGAAAAAGAGAGGAAAGAGAGCGGGACAGAAGACAGGAGCAAGGAGAGAGAGAGACGAGATGTCACCCCTGGAATGTCGAGGATGGCACTCCATGGGAGACACTCCACCGATGGCAGGCTCTCACCGCCTGCAGTTGGGAGCAAGGAACCTACTTATATACCTCGGGGTCCCTCTGTGGGGGACTATTTACTAATAAGATAGAAGAGACAAATTTATAAGAAAACTGACGATATAAGCGATGTCAGTAAATGTGGATTCCTGTCTTTATTTACACCAGTCCCATCACATTCCACAACTCAAAGGAACTAAAAATAAATCAATGCCAGGGCACTGTTCTCTTCTATCTCTGCCCTAGGAGAGCTCTAGCTCTTGAGATGGTTCTGCCATACATGCAGGTGCCCAGCTGGAAGATAAATTACTGGAGAACATTCAGCTTGTACCAGACTCCACTCAACTCAACAGCTGCAGGATTTTACCTGTGCTGTGACAACAGACAACAACGAGCACTGGGAGGAGTAGGAGGGGAGGGGAGAAAGAGAAAATAGAACGACAACAACATTGCAAAAAGTTGGGAAATTTGTGAATTACTCTTGCTCTACACATCAAAGACAGGCATAACCACCACACATCTGCATGATCACCGAAAAGTGCAAAAAAACACACATCCAAACAGACAGACTGACAGACAAACAGATAGACTGACAGACATAAAGAGTTTGACACACAGACAGAGACTGACAGACAGACAGAGACAAAGACAAGACAGCCAGAGACAGGTACAGAGAGAGAGACAGGCACACAGACAGACAGATATACAACATAATCACACAGCCAGACAGACAGAACACCTAACATTCACTATAGAGCAAAGATCAAATCTCATGAACTGACAGCGGCATAGAGGTTGCTGAGCCCTTCCTGCCCAACAAGCCAGGACGGTAAAATCCTCAGTACCCAGCGTACACTGTAAAACAACCCAGGCTTACAGAATCTGCTGCTGCTAACATTAGATGAGAAGGAAGAAATCTTGAGCAGCAATCAGCCAGAGATGTCAATCTGCTCACATGAAAAGGAAGGAACTGTTTCACCTTTTCCTTCTATTTGTTTATGCTATGTCCTTGCCAGGACATGTCATCACTTGTCTGATAAAACCTCATGACTTCCATGACCTGAAATTTGCAGGAGGGACACAAAACTGTTTTTGCTTTGTATTTCGTTATTATTTTGAGGTTCTATTTTATCCGAAAAAGGAGACTTAAAATAGTTACTCAACTTTGTTGTTTCATTGCCATATGTATAGCTTTATGTGATAATGTTGAAGTTATGAGGTTTTATCAGAATAGTAACAATATAAACCTTGAAAGGAATTTTTATGGTAAGCAATAAGAAAACAATCTGTGGACAGCGAAGAAACTCACGACAGCCATGAAGTCAATTTTTCCACCCGCAGGGGAGTGCGGGTCCAGAGAATGATTTTTTTGAATGGTTGAATCATAGACTTTTCAAGCTTCAATTTCAGATTCAGCATGATCGAATTACAGGCAAAGTGTGGAAACATTTTTTTTGTGTTGTGTCAACGCTGTCATATTGGATTTTGTGTCTTGAAAACCAGCTATTTTTAAAAGTGTAAGGCTTCTGGAGTATTAAATGTAATCATCTGAAATTTTGTACATCAATGAAGTAGCTCTTTACAAAAGGTAACAAGCGTTTGTTTGTTTTTTTTTCTGAAAAAGGTCACACAATGTCCGTCTGTAGAGGTCGCACAATGTCGGTCATAAATTTTTACAATAAAAGTGTTGATGTACAGAATTCTCAATTCCCACCAATTACCCATTTATCTTTCAAAAATGTGGACAAAATTCAGAAAAACAGATGTATATCTTTGAAACACATGCTGTTGGAAATATATATTATTGATAGAATTGGTTCAGAAATAAAAAGAGCCTTATGGAAAAAAGTGGGGAAAAAAATGTATATTTTCAGAAAATCACATTTGAATTTTCATAATGTTTATAATTGATCTGGTCGGCCTGGTGGTGCCGCGTTGGGACAGAAGCAGATGTTTCTGGCCACAACTGTTATTTTTCGTATATCAGATGAGGTCAAAGTTTTTAAAATAGCAAAACCCTGATTTTAATATTTTGACCCAAAATCCTCATTTTCAGGACCCAAACCTCCTCTCTAGTAGGAAACTGTTATCCCTGATTAGTATGCCATGTGTAACAAAATGTCGTGAGTTTTTGTCTCATGATTACACACAAATAACAGTTGTTTTTTGGGGGTGATTTTTTCTTTCCTAATTGACAGGAGCAAAATGTGTATGCATTTTGAACTTACAAATATAAATTAAATAAATTTGAGAAAGGAAAAAGAAAATACATTATTATTTTTTTTAAAAAAGTGTTGCTTTTAATCAAAGGAATAAAAACTCACGACCTTTTCAGCAAAAGATAAGTCCTTTTGTGACTGATTGGGCTATCACCAGATTTGAACACTGAAACTAACCAGGAAATGATTTGTCACACATGTGACCAATATTGACGCGGATGTGACTCAATCAGGATGTGAATGAGAGAGAGAGAACGGCAGTGGAGCTGAAAGCAAATTTAAATGTTGGAATTTCTTTTGCTTGCAAACAAGTATCACTTTCAGGCAGGAAATACTTTATTTTGATTGTTACTAATGTCAGCCGTACATTTAAACATAACAACGACCGAGAGCATTTATACAGCGCTTATCCCATGGAGGTCTGACTGTAAGGGCTTCACCATCTAGTATTACCCTCACAGACCCAATGTAGACGTCTACAAATGTTCTCAGCTTTCTGGGAAACATACAAGATGGCTGCCAGTTAGGCACTCAAATCCTTATCAATCTAACAATAACATTCTCAATTTTATAGTGGGGTAGCCGTTTATTTGGGCCAGGTCAGGGGCAGGGAATGTCTAGCACTGAGATGTTGTCAAGAAACAGTACAAGTGAAAAAAGTGAGAGATGGGGGGAGGACGGATTTTACAAGAGCAAAAGAAAAGGGTATGGAAATCTGAGAAGGAGAGGTAATGAGAGGGAATGAAAGACAGAGAGAGAGAGAGAGAGAAAGAGAGAGAGAGAGGCATACACACATGAAAAACAGAGAGGTAGCAAGAATGGTGAACATGAAAAGGGAATCACATGTAAATATGTGTCAGAGCGAGAGAGAAGAGAGCTGGAGGGATATTGGAGAGAGAGAAAGACAGAGAGCAAGAGAGAGTTTGTGTGTGTATGAGTGACAGAGTGTGACAGATAAATGAGGATGACAATGGCAAACAAAAAAACCATGCCCTCCTCCCCCCAACAGGCTAACATGAGAAAGACAGAGAGAGAGAGAGAGAAGAGAGAGAGATTATAGAGAGAGAGGGAAAGAAAGTGTCACACAAAAGAAATGAGGACAGCTGGGGACTGGCAAACCAACAAAGAAATACGATGCTCCCCCACCCCTCCCACTAAACAAACAGAGGATGACACTAGGGAAGAGGGTGTGAAGGACAGAACAGAAAAGAACCTGAGGATAGCAATGGCAAACTACAAAAACCAAAAAAAGAACAAAAAAAACTATCCCCCCCCCCCCCCTCCATCAATAACTACAGGCCAACACAGACTGTGGAGTTGTACACACTGAAGTTATATTATCTGCTGTTCCTTCTCAAAAAAAACCTGCAACAGCACTGAACACTGAACCTATCTGGGACTCCAGCAAGAGGAGAGGAAGAAAAATAACCACATCATCAGCTTCTGTGTGTGTACAGCTTATCAGTTCCTACCTGCTGCCACTTGTTGGACAACCCCCCCCCCCCTCTCACAGATCCTCAGTCTGGCATCAAAATTCTGTTGCAACACTCCCCTCCCCTCCCCCCATCTCCGATGACCCTCCTCCTCCCTATCTGACCTCAATGTAGAACATCCAGGAGGAACCATTACTCTGGGGGTCTCACACTGGTTATCTTCCCAAAGCAGCAGTGACCTGCCCTTTCCCTCACAGGGTTGCCATAGATACAAAGTTGTTCAAGCATCAACCACCAGTGCTATAGAGTCAAATGTTATCTTCAGCTGAGTCTTGATGAAACTACCTGAATCCTACAGATAGAGAAGGATCTCTCTGGTAAAACTGCCAGATGGAATATCATTCTATCTCTTTCAAGAACAGTTAATGTCATGGTTAACTACAACTACACTACAACTGCCTTGATTATAACAGGTCAAGCCAGCCCCAGCAGACACACTGGGGGCGGCCGTGTGCCTGGAGGATTAGGAGTCTACTTCTTGACAAAATTGTCACAGGTTCAAATCCTACCAGAAAATGGGAAAGAGTTAACACCTGCAGGTCCCTGCTCTCATCTACGGGAAGATGGACTGATTCAAAACAATTAAAGACAACACAATAATGGACCACCATTTTATAATTTGGCCATATTTTAGGT
>JBCEWB010065640.1:0-13484 GCA_039654565.1 Peronia peronii | reverse complement strand
TATCTATCTATCTATCTATCTATCTATCTATCTATCTATCTATCTATCTATCTATCTATCTATCTATCTGTCTATTGATCTGTCTGTCCCTTCGAATCACTCTGTCAATTTCGCCCATCTTATGTTTGCTGTTTTTGTTTCAAATGGTAACTTATGTATTAAACCGCATCACTTTATATTTCTCATTCCAGAGGCACAGTCAGGTTTCATTTGGCGTTCATTGGTGGCCTATCAAGAAGTTATCATTGCTAAGGAATACATGGGTCTTGAGCGAGCCCTGGGGACAATTTTTTACATGGAAGGCCGTTTCCCTAGCCAGGACATTTATCTTTGGTTCTCTGAGAGTCAGGACGTGGCCAACGAAACCTTTTTGTCGGCTAGAAGATATTCTGATCTTGTAGCTGCTTTGTACAATAAAAACATTGAGGTGGTAACCATATTTTATGCAATTTTATTGAAGTTCAAAGTCATAATTGTTTTGTGATCCCTCTTCCCATGTTTCTGTTGTAAAGTTCTACATTTCTGTTCGTTTGGTTTTTCGTTCTTCTTCATTTACTTCTTTGTTTTGTTCTGTTCTGTTTTATTGTTTAGCTTTTCTGTTTTTATATGTGGCCTAAACTCCGTACTTCTTAATTTTAGTACGACATTGCAATGTTGATGTGAAATGAGTAAATCAAGGATTACTGAAATGAACCAAAAGGGTAAAGACTATGAACAAGACATAAAATGGATGTGTATAACCCACTGGTTAGAACAGAAAGACAAATGACAAAGTCTGAGCTATTCCCATAATTTGGTCACTTCTGAGAATATGTATTCGACCCTTCCTGTTTTGTATTAGAAGATAAATCGCAGCTCCACATTATAGGATAAACACAGCCGTGACAAACTATAATTAGGCTAGGCGACAGATTAAACAGCGACAAGCCAGAGGCTTCATACACATTCTATTGGCTCTCTCAATGAAGGCTATTGGTGACGTTGCGATACCCGTTATTCTTATTGTGGCATGAAGCGTTTCATCAGATATTCTATATTATAACTGAGTTTGAAGTCCCAAATTGCTATCAAATTGTTGCCATCATGAAACGAGATGGTACAGTCTTGGAAAATTCACCTTTAGGCTGCTAGAGCGAGGGGTAATACTTTTGTGCAATGTAAAGAAAGGATTAAGAAGGATTTCTTCTCACTTGATATTGTTTTATCAAATAAGCTGGATATTGTTTTATCAAATATTGTTTGATCAAATATCGTATAAAGACTATAATATGTCAGAATCAGGCTGAAGGAATTAACCCTTTATCAGTGACATCTCTGTCCAAGAAAAAGAACATGTCGTTACCAGGCTGCAGTAGTGTAACCCTTTGTCAGTGATAGCTTTATGGAAGGATTAGAATAGTAATCTGAATCAGGCTGAAGGAGTATAACCCTTTGTCAGCGATACCTTCATGCAAGGATTGGAATATATTTTTATCAGTGGTGTAACCCTTTGTCAATGACGCCTATGTCCCAACTGTTATCTCAGGCTTGTGCCCTATTTCTCCTCCATCCAGGGTAACGAGATGCTACTGGTTGTTCTGGGCAGGATGCGAGCGGAGATCCGGCGGAACGACCGAGGAGGTATAGGTTCCTTCAAGACAGCTGAGTTCTGGTTCAACAACATGACGCGTTACATGGACTTACTCCTGGAGACACAGCGAGAATTGGCAGTAGAAATCACGCAGGTATGATCTTAGTGGCGGTGGCAAGTGTATTCTTTACTGTCTCCCTAATGAGGCTTTGATATTTGAATCTCAAGTGATTGTATATTACCCTTAATGACTCAGAGAACAATACAGTCATTCACTTTGATCGTCAGCCGAATTACTTTCCTTTGTCAAGTACAAGGGGTTTGAAGCTAGTATGGTAAGAAATGAAGAAAAAAAAATATCTTTTTATTTGAAACACGATTAAGAGCAAACCTGAAAAATTCATCAATATGACATTTTCTTTTTTGGGGGGTGAGTATATTGTGATCCTTTGGGAGATGGAAGATTTAAGAATCACATTAAAAAGACTGAAACATTTGATGTCATGAAGAACAGACGAACATTGGTTTATTTTCATTGCTCAACAAGCTCTACGATAGGTGATAGTGATTTGTAGAAGTGGATATCCCTGAATCTGGCACTCCCTTGTGAAAGAAAGACAAATATAAAATATGATAAAGATCTCATCTCTTTCTGCAGGTGCTGGACGAAAGACAAGAGAGCAACCTACAGAAGATGGTTGCCATATCGGTGGTGTTTGTTTGTGTGTTCATCCTATGCCCGGTCATCATATATGCCGTCTACTCACTGACCAATGAGATTCAGAAATATTCCATCACACTGGCAGATAGGTGAGTAAAGAGATGGTGCTGAGAAGAGATACTCTGATTTTGATGTCCTTTATTTTAGAGAAATGTTATTGGAACTTAACATTTTGATTTTGATGTCCTTTGTTTTAGAGAAATGGTATTGGGACTTAACATTTCGATTTTGATGTCCTTTGTTTTAGAGAAATGTACTGGGACTTAACATTTTGATTTTGATGTCCTTTGTTGTTAGAGAATGGTAGGAAAAATTCCTCAGGTGGAGTGAGACAGGTGATGATTTTCAGAGGAAGAGTGGGTTCTTTCATTAGATGTTTCGACCTTTAAGTTCCTGACATCTTCTAGAAGCCCGGCCACTCCGGGATCATGACTATCGATGCCCGTCACCACTCTCTGGGTGGGATTTGAACCAGTGCCGTTTGATTTTCGGTCCAGACGTAGTTTACCGAGGTGCTCTAACCACTATGCTACGCATGCCACTGTTTTTTGGCATAACTTATTCTATTTAAATCTACCTCCGGCATCAAACGGTGTAGGAGTCACATCGTTCCGTTTGCACCCAATCCAACAGGAAGAGTTCCCTGCTCCTGTTGCTAGTTCACACAGGGCGCTTCTAATATTCCGGCCACTTAAGTTGAGTTCTTCAGTAGAGAATATACTGTTGAACCAACATAGCCCCTTGCTCCCACTTCTGCTGCGAATATGTTTGCCTTCACTCCGGCTCTTCGCAAGTCCATCAGGAGATCTTGGTACTTGACCATTTTGTACTTGTGCTGCTCCTCCATGTTTGTCCCATAATATAGAACAGTTGGTTCGGCAGGGATGTACGACTTCTCAGTCCTCGAACTAAGCAATATGTCCGGCCTCATACTTGACCTGTTAATAAAGATTATGGTACTGAGGCAAAATATTCTGATTTTGATGACATTTCTTGTTAGAGAGATGATATTGAGTGAGACGTAATACTCTGATTATGATGTCCATTGTGGTTAGATTCTGGGTTAAAAGACGGTGTGAAAGATATTTTGACCATAGATGGCATTTCGTTTGTAACATGTCTATCATCTTTCCTCTGATCAACGGTTTGTTTTTCCTCTTACGCCCTCCTCCCTTCTCCAAATAATAATAATAATAATAAATAAATAAAAAAAAATATAAAAAATTCAGCGGTATCAGAATAAGTGGCAAAACAGAAACTAATAAAAAAAAATTACAATAAAACAGAATAGAATAGAGCAAAGCAGCTAGCTTTGTTGTCAATTCACATGTTTTGTATATGTGTTTGTTTATGAGCGTCTGTCCAGTTACTTTTGACTCTAGCAAAGGACACCATGGTGCTATTCCCAAGTCTAAAATACTCATCCAGAAGATAAAAGGATAAACCATTTTACAGGTTTAACCATTTATATATATATATAAAACAAACGGTTTCTATCTCATCCCTAGAACGAAAGCTCTGAACAAAGAGAAGAAACGGACGGACACGCTGCTTTATCAGATGTTACCTAAATCAGTTGCAGATCAACTCAAACGAAACGAGGTCGTGACTGCCGAGAACTTCTCTGAGGCCACTATATTCTTCTCAGATATACAGGGCTTCACCCAAATTTCAGCAAGATCGTCACCTATTCAGGTATAAAAATTAATCTGATTTTCAAGTTTCGAGCTCTGAACTTATATTATTGTTTCATTATTTTTTTTTAAACACTGTTCAGGGATTAAAACTGCGTTTAAGTTTCCTGAGAGGTATAGGAAAAATTATACGGTATTACACACTAGTTTTAATTATAATGTACTTGAAATGATCAATGGTTGGTAATCATGGACAGACATTATCGTGTGAAACTGCATGGAGATATTAAAATTCATTGGATGTTCATTCCAGGTGTCTCCGTCTAATTACATGTTTTGATAAATCAAACATACCAACAAAATAGGACGACAACGAAAAATGTTTAATAGAGCTCTTAACGCATGACAGTATATTGCAATGGTTTTCATTCCGTTAACGTCTCTGCCGACTTAATATTGTATAATTGTTGTAATATTACTCCTGTCTGTGACTAAGCATGTCTAATTGTGCAATCCTCAGGTGGTTGAAATGTTGAATAGTCTCTATTCGTGTTTCGATGATCGGTTGGCTGTGTATGACGTCTATAAGGTGGAGACCATTGGTGATGCTTACATGGTGGTCTCAGGTTTGTGCCCTCTACACCCATGTCTCATAGAAGTCTAAACAGCGGTATTCACAATACATATTTCAAAGTGATAATCATAATGATTCAACAAAAACAGGTATCTACATTAGGTCATCTACTACATCACGTCAATATTCAGAATATCACCAACATAATGGTCACATTAATCTTACATTGACAACCGCAATCTCCGCTATCCTATCAGCTACAGGAGAACAACAGCACCATTAATTCGTGTAACTACAACAACAATGTCAACTTTGCCATTAACACCACCTAACATATGACGTAATAGTAAATAATCACACACCATTACAATTGCCATCAACTAACTACGGTATCAACAATAATAGCAACTTACAATCATAACATACAATTGAACACTACAGGAGAAAAACAACACATGTCCACTTTTTTATATACTTCAAGATTATGACCCTAGGGCTTAGTCCAACCTTTAATGACATCAGAAGCAGCAGCCATTGTTTGATTACAATCTGGTTTGAATCTATAACTTCAATAAACAAAAGCACAAAAGTTTTGAGAAACAGAATCCGTTTTCTCTCGTGTATGAAAAGCGGACATAATTAGTTCTTTTCTCTTAGTCTCAAGTTGTTTACCAATATCTAAGAGAGCAGGAGTCAACACGACACATTAATATAACAGAGACAGCGTATAAATGGCACCCCGATGACAAAAGCTGAAAACTCTGCGTTCCCGTTATTACCTAGGTGTGCCCAAGAAGAACGGCAAACGTCACGCTGCAGAGATTGGTACTATGGCCCTCGATCTGCTCGACTGTATCCGCAGGCTGGAGATACCACATCTTCCTGGTACCAAGTTCAAGCTGAGAATTGGTTGTCACAGTGGTGAGTTGATATAAGGCTTATCTTCTCGAGACCAAGTTTAAATATAGGCTATCACAACAGCGAGTTGTGTCTTGGGTGTGAGCATATCTTTTCGAGACCAAGTTTAAACTGAGAAATAGCTGTCACAGCGGTGACTTGAGGTGTGGGTCTGACTTTGTCTTTGTTAAAACTAAATTTAGATTGTCAATGCCGTAAGCTGGATCATGGACCTTTGACCTATCTCTCCGAGTGACTGAGAATACGCTGTCACAGGAGCAGTTGAATCTTCGGTCTGAGTTTGAGTTCATTGCACTGAGACCAAGTTCAAGCAGAGCATTAGCCGGTACAGTGATTAACTGGGTGTTGAGTTTGAATCTATTATTCCAATACCAAGTTTAACATCGGAATAGGCTACTACAACGGTGAAACTGAATGGGGTCTTGGATTTCGTATTTAGTCTTTTGTAATATTCAGTAGGAATCCTTTTTTTTTTTTTTAACATAATGGTCCCGCTCTGATTGCAAAGGTTTAACTGTCTCAAGCAATCAGATTCTTGTATAACATGATCTTTCTTTTTTTTTTTTCTTTTTATTTCAATAACTGCAATTATACTGTTGTCTTATCCAGGCCCTGTGGTGACGGGAGTGGTGGGCTCCAAGATGCCTCGCTACTGTCTGTTCGGTGAAACTGTCAGCATTGCAGCCAAAATGGAATCGCTGGGGAAACGTATGTACATTGTTTATGTTTTCCTTGTTGTGTTACCTCTATCTATACACAAACGTTGAGACACCCGTGTATTCAGTTAGGCAGTTAGAGTTGTGCCTGAAGCCCAGACTATGGATAATACCGATGTAGTAAGCTTACTACAATATTGGTGCTTTTCATTTGATGTTGTAACAAAATACAAACAATGGAGAGAAAAAAAAAACTGAAACAAGATCAGCGTTTAGTTTCTAATACGTAAAATCTTACGGAGATTAGCACTCTCATTGCATTGTGTCATCTTTGTTTATCTTTGAAGTATTTCTTTAAGACTGTTAAAAAATAATTTCAAGGAAAGCATGATTGTTATCATTTTTTTTTGCATTTAAAAAAAAAATCTTCCTTGTCATCAGGAAATCTTTTATAAAAGAACAATAAGAACGCATTAATTAGGACAGCATCAAAAGTTAACGTGTTTCATTTCATATTGCAGCTGGACGCATCCACTTGAGCCAGATGACCTATGAGGCTTTGGCCTCTCTGGGAGGATTTATTATGGAACCACGGGAGGATGACTATGTTCTGGTAAAGGACTGACATGATCTGAAGAAACAAGGAGTAGAAATGGAAAAAGATACAAATATTAGATTTATTTGTTGTTGTGAAAATAAACTAGGAAAAGAAAAAAAAAGTAAATTTACTTTTCTGATAGGTGGGTGTGGTACAAAAACGGAGATAGTGAACTGTGAAAGAATCATTATTATTTATAGAGATAAATGTACTAAATCTCACAGAGATTAGACCATACATGACATTACTGTACGCTGTCGAGGTTCTACCAAATAGAGAAGGCTTGAATAGTACTGAAATATCAATTTTTGGTGAGGAATGCTCTTGTGACAGACAACTCTCGCGGGAAGAAAAGAGTGAAAAAGAAATGAAATATTGAAATAGGCTGTCGTAATTCACACAAAGTTCAAAGCCAACGAGATTGAAAAAAGAGTAAGCAAATTGATAAGCGTCGGAGAGAATATATAGAAGAGGCATGGCAAGAATACAGACTTAGAAAGACATGAACAAAAGATTGTTTTGGTTTTGAATTTTTCCCCTCATCTTTACTCTTCTTGTTCGCAGTGTGATCGTGAACTGATGATGTTCTTCAAGGAAAAGAAGGTAAGTACTAATATGTTATCATGCTTGTTTCGACATCTTATATGTCAACGTGTTCGTACCACCCTTATCAAACATTATCAATGTCATGAACAAGATAAAAGTGAAATTAGGATGGGCTCTTTAATATCAATTCAGTATTCTTTTCTTTTACAAACATTTCTCCAGAGATCCAGTAACATCCAAGTCAAAGTCGTCCTGAACACAGATGCAGAAATAGTCACATTTAGATTTGTCTGCTCAAGTCCTCTTCCCATAGTAAGGTTGTTCGATTAAGCTCTGTGCATACATCCCAATCACATGCCCAAAGTGCGAGTTCACAGCTAAATTTTGTCTCAACAATACAACCGCTCCTGTTGTTTCCAGGAGTCGTTCCGGACCTATTGGCTAGTCCATCGTGAGGGAATGACCAGGCGGGCTGCAGGAACTGGACGTTACTCTAGTGGAGAATCCTCGGACGAGGAGACCAAAGAACATATGGACGGTAAGCACTAGCAAAACCGACTCGGGCAATACTGAAGTCTCATCTCTTATATCATCCTTCTTGTTTCCTGTATATCTTTTCATTTATATTGTAGCATAAAGTGCTCTGTTGATAGTACATGTGATGACAGCTCTCTCTTTACTAGTTATGAATATAAAGTGTAGATCTAATTAATAGCGATGTCAATTTGCTTGACGTAATTTTCCTGTCAAATCTCCTCATGAGTTAATTATCCATTGATTCTCATAGTTTCGGAACAACTGAAAGTTTTATACAGGTTTATGTTGTAAAAGATCCCTGACTTGCAAATCTTTGGAGCTAATTTCAATAGTTTTGATTCTATAGTTCTCAGCAGTTTTGAATCAATAGATCTATTTAAATGGTTTGTTGAAAATTTATAGTATAGATGTAAATTATTTTATAATATAATTCTAGTGTTAATTTTTAACGGACAATGACAAAAGAAGAAAATGCAAATAAACAAACAAACCAAAATCAGAGAAATAAAGAAGTACAGCTGAAGTAATGAAGATTGAAAAAGTAATCAATGTCTGGTTTCTCAAAATGGCGTTTATGTGGCAGAGCATTGTAACACAGATTCAATTGGACAGGTTCTCAGACTGTTTACTACGGTGTATCACAATAATACGAACACCAGTAAGTGACAAGACATTAGCTGGTTCAACCACAACTGACAGGTTCATTTACAGTACTTAGTGTACAGTTGAACAGTCTGTGGTGTAGTGATCGGCAATACCCTGAACGCACTGCTTTATAACGCCAATTTCTGTAAGGTTACTCTTTGGCCAGATCCTGGATCGGATAGCATATATACTTTCCGTTCACAGCAGAAAAGATAAAGAAGGCTGGAAATCAAGATCAAACGCGTTGTTAACGACTCCAAATTGAGATCAACAAGTTTCAAGTGAACCCTTTGATTAAAAAAATAATAATAATAAAAGAGAGAGAGAGAGACTGACATCAAATCAGCCAGAACTGAAAAGGACAGATTATTCCAGTCACTTTCAAATCAGGATGATGATCATCAATTTTAAAGAAATGTCTTAAAATTTAAGACGGACCGTCTACCGGTTACTAACCAAATACGCCAAAATAAACAAATAATATGCAAAACTCAATATGATAAACATTGAATAAGCTGATGTCACTGGCCAACTTTCCGAATCTAGTTAGTTCTTCTGCATGATAATGATGATCATCACCATTATCATTAGTCTGTAAAAATCGCTGGTAATTGTGAAGTTTGGGGGGGGGGGGGGGGGGGGGGGGGGGGGGGGGGGGGGGGGGGGGGGGGGGGGGAGGTTCAACCCCCCCCCCCCCCCCCCCTTCATCCCATTTTCAGCTTATTTACATACTAGCAGACGACTTACAATGCATTAGCAAATGGGCAAGCAGAATCTTTTCGCGCAGGGAGTGGGTTTACATTTTGGAATACCGGATGGATGCGCAGTAAAATGGAAGACCTAAATTTCACAGTTACCAAATCGTTACTGTCTTTTTTCTATCCATCGTTATGAATTAATGTTAAATTGTTAGGGTGAAACCTTTTTTTTTTTTTTTTGTCGTGCGATATATATTAATTATATCAAAAAGTTAAAGAAAAGTTAAAGCCATCAGAAAGCATTTCTGAGGCGACCAGGGGGTTCTCCGAAAGCTACATGATAAGATCTATGTAAAAATATTCAATTCATGCTCAATGTAGTTTTCTTGATATTATTTCTCGCAACGATCACCTCTTACACCACCCACATTCGCCATTTATCATCATCCCCATTATCATTGGCATTTTCTTCATCATCATCATCAACTTATGATCTGCTATTTCATCCTCTCAACCTTTTTCTTACGTTTGATTTTTTTATTGTTGTTGTTGTTTTTTAGGTGGTGGTGGTGACGTTTGTTCTGTTTGTTTGTTTATCTGTTTGTTTTTCCTCTTTCTTTTCTTTTCTTTTCCTTTTGATCTTTCAAAAGAAAATGGAGGATGGGGATTATTTTTACGAACGAATCTTCACATCTGGCACCGATTTTACCTCGCTAAGTCAAAGAGCTGATGTGATTTAGAATCAGTCTTTTATGGTGACTTAAAAGAAAATAAAAATAAATGAGATTGTAAACGAATTCGCGCTGTTATCAGTGATGTTCCCATTTAGCCATTTTTCCCCCCTTTCACTTTCCAAAATTCAGTTCGTTGACGGAGACTCAATTCCAGTATTGAAGGACACTAAGAAATGGGAATTAAATTTAATAATTTCATGTTATTTTTTCTTTGACTCCGTAGGCAAAGAACATTTATGGGAACACCATTGAGAACAGCGCCAGATCTTCCGTGAATTTAGTACGTAATTTTTTATTATATTTTATTTTGTTTTATTTTTTGGTGGTGTGATTTTTATGTGAAATTTATCCATGCTGCATTTCTCAGAGCACATGAGATTCTTTCAAAATCCTAGACTTTCTTTTGCGCTACAGTGTTCATTTATTTCTTGTCATGTAACAAGAGAATATCACAATGATTGTATCTCAGCATTCTTGATATGTCAATTCATGTTTACATAAAGAACAAATATCTCTCTTTTTTTGTGTGTGTTTTGTATGTTATAAAAACTTCGACAAAATGACGAGAAAATAATAAACAGATTTTTTTTTTAAAAATGGGAGAGCAGGACGAATTCTGCTTCCAGCTAGTCACAACTCACCCAGAAAGTTGGGTTATCAAATTATCGGCTATTATAACTCTTTTTGTAAAGCCTGAGACTTACAGTCGACACTTCAAACAAAGGGTTTTTCCTCTGCCTTTTTCTCTCAACAGATGACGACACATATGAAGGTCAACATCGAGGAAAAGCCAGTAACATCATGTGAAGAAAGAAAGCTAGTCAAAACAAGAATTAGTAAAGCTCGATTCTTCGAAAACTTTAGTGATATTCGTCGATCTAAACATCCCAGTGTTACCACATCTTAATAAAGTATTAGGGCTTCATGAAAAAAATGTTTTTTGACAATTTTTTTTTAAACAAGTGAAAATTCATCTTCATAAAAGCCTCAGTTTCTGTCTTCTATTAATATGGTTTATAATTTTTGATTAATCTAAAAGGTCAAACAAAATTAAAAATAAACAGTCTAATGTCTTGTAACGTGTCTCTTACAGTGTCTAGTTCCCTACATTGTATTTAATAATGAAAAATATTTTTGCGATTCCTTAATTTGTTCAATTATCATCCTCTTCTCTCCCCCTCCCTCCCCCCTTTCCACTACACACATACACACACATACCTCCCTTTTCCACAAGTTTAATTGTCACCTCATCTGGGAGCACCTATTTGTGTTCAGTGGGAGCAAAATTAATTGTAATCCATCTTTTCTATGATATCAGCATACATATAATGTTTTGTAAGTTTGATTTTCAAGCACAATACTTTCTGAACATTACAAGATAAAGGCGTCCTGTCTTTTATCGCCATATTTGTAGTTTCTACGATCATGCATATTCCTGGTTTCGCGTGCTACATGACAGAGCTAAACAAAAATAAATTACCATGTATTGGGGCTTAGTGGTGTGGGACGTAATTATTAATGGTCCAGATGAAAGTTGACACTGGTTATAGTTATTGTAATGCATCTGTCACATTCATTATTTAATCACTGTATATGCTTTGCAATATTTTATTTAAATAATTAGAATAATAATATAATACCTCGCCACATTGACTGATATATAGAAAAATTAGCATTGTTTGTTGCAAATAAAAAAAAAATGTTTGGCCAAATATCAAAACTAATTCCAACCCTCCTATAAAAAGCATAGAGCAACGCCATGTACTACTGCATTCTTGTGTTTTATGGACATAAATTTTGTTCGTGTGGTGGTGTTGTTTTGTCTGCAGGATTTCCTCGTTTCTCGTATTCCTATCATTCTGCCATCCGTGTCACCTGTAATGGACATCCTGTCCTATCCTAGTAAATCTCTTCCACTCGCTCGTCTCAACATTGACTTTTCCGGCTTTACAAGATTATTTCCCTTTTTAACCCCTCAATTTTTCTTTCAATTTTCCCCTCATTTTTTTTTCTTTTTTCAGAGATCAGTTAATTTTGTCTGCCTTTACCATCCACACAATCCTATGTATGGCCTCAAGTTTTACTTCAATTTAGTTCTTACTTTACTTCATTTATTTTATTGTGTTGTAGTTCATTTTGTTTCATTCTATTTTATTCCATTTTATTTTAGTTTAGTTCGCGTTATCTTTTTGCAATCTATTTTATTTAAGTCTACTTCATTTTAATACATTTCTAGTTTATTTCATCACATTTACTTTTCTGCTGTTTTAATTTTTACCTTTTTTCTGTTAATTAATTAATTAATTTATTTATTTATTTTAAATTTTTTATTTGTACTTATTGTTCTCTTTTTTTTTTAACGCTGTTTTCATAAAAATGTTAGCATGAATTTTTCGTTTTCGGACCAACATTTTTTACAAACATGAGCAGCCAAAAACAATGCACAGTCATCTATTTCTGTTGTAAAAAAAACCTTTTCCCTCTTCCTGCTCTGTTTTTTGCTGTTTGGTTTCGCCTTTCTGTTTATTTCATTGCTCCCTTCTCTCCTCCGTCCATTGTTTTGTGAGGTAACTGTGGATGTTGTAGTGATCTCATTGTAAGGCACTTTTTTTTTGTTCATTATTTGCTTAGAATGTTTCAGTTTAATTTGAATGTTTATTTTTTTCTTTCTTGCCTTCCTTTCTTCTTTCCTCACTATTTCCTTATCTTTCTTTGTGTCTTCTCCCAACAACTCCGCCCTTTATTTTTTAAAAATTTCTTTTCTTTATATATATTGTTCCCGTTATTTTTCTTTCATGTTCTTGCTTCCATTCTTTCTATCTTTCTTTTTCCTTTTTTTCTTTCTTTTTTTATTATTTCATCCTTTCTTCCTTTTTTTTTCTTTCTTTTTTTTTTCTCATTATTGCTTTTACCCTTATTTTTGCATCTTTCTTTATTTACTCTTTTCTATGTTTGCCAATAATTTGTTTCTCACTATCTTTCTTTCTTTTTCTTCTTTGCGGCTTTTTAAAAACTGTTTTCTTATTTTCTTTCTTTTTTATTTTTCTTTTCCAGTCTCTTTTGGTTCCACTATCATCCACATCGTTTCAAAAGGCTCTTTCTTTTTTCATCTCTCATTTCACAGTTTTTCTTCATGTTCTCTTTTCATCTCTTCTTTTATTTTCTTTGTTTCTTTCTTTCTGTCGTTAATTCTTTCATTCTTTGTTTTGTACTATTTTTCGTTCTCTCAAACGCTATTTCTTTCATTGATTCTCTTTCTCTCTCTCTCTCTCTCTCTTTTTTTTTTTTTACTTTTTACCAGATGTTTCTTTATCTTATTCTACGATTTTCTGTCTTTCTTTTCTTTTCTTTTCTTTTTTAAATAGCTCTCTTCCTGTTGTCTCCTCTTTCATTTATTCCTTGTCTAATTTGGGTTAAATTTAATGTTTATCTCTAGCCAGCATAAATTTTATTACAGTTTATGTCATTTTTCATCGTCTAACTTATGCTGATACGTTTGTGGATTTAGTATAACACAATACTGTTGTCACTTTTTGAATCAGATTTTTGCACTATATTGTAGGCTTGAACAGTGTGGAGTTATATGTTAGGAACAAAGTACATAGATAATCAGAAGTGTCTTACACCTTTTCTCTCCCACCTCTTACCCCTGT
>JBCEWB010065629.1:789-13485 GCA_039654565.1 Peronia peronii | reverse complement strand
TCTTGTTGAGGCCCCCCAAACCCCCCCCCCCCCCCCCCCCGTCATTTATCAGATTCTGCAATCACCATGACAATAGACAATAGACGTCAAAAGTGTTGGTTACCCAGAGGAAATGGAGTCTGTAGGGACACCTGCTGCGCTCGGCTGATAGAACAGTTGTAAGAAAATGAGCCTGTTGGTGACGTTATTATCAAAATCCTCCGCCCCTTCCCCGCTGGGACATCGAATGACAAAGACTTTGTATTAGTTCTGATGCCCATATGATTGTCATTACAGGTCTGACATTTCATTACAGCGATCTCATTTCTCCAACAAAGACAAGATTGCTGGCCTGATTCTAGGAGATTGGACTGACCTATATTATTTCAGTTCCCCGGGGCCGTTCTTCTACTGTTAAACATTAATCAACTACTTAAACTCATGTTCAAATTTAAAGCAAATTTTACAGCTCATTATTGATACTCGTATACATTTCAGATTGCTAGATTGTTGGATGTTCAGGAAATAATGTTGGGATGGAGGAGCTTACAAATTATAGAACATTTTATGATCAAACACAGTATTGATGTCCAACGCTTTTGAACTCTCTCTCTCTCTCTCTCTCTGTCTCATACCCACAGACACACAGTCCTCCCTCTCTCTTCTCTCTGTCTTTCTGACACACACAGTCCTCTCTCTCTCTCTTCTCTCTCCCTCTCTCTCTCTCTCTCTCTCTCATTGGTTTGTACATCTGGGTATTAGATCTTGTAGGTTGTTTCTATAAAACAACCGATATGAAAGTGAAAACATACCACTGATATAATCCATTAATTTCAGTCTCCACCAATCTCAGAGAATATATATATATAGTAGCCGTTAGAAAAGCTTAACCCATGCTGGATGACCTCTGCTGGACGTCTTCTGTTGGTAAAAATCGATTCGCATAGATACAGCCTAATCTGTTTATTTGCCTGATTTCTCTTCAGTCCAAACCAAAAGAGACGAATAGATAGTGCTAATAATGAATACATGGTGCAACATGTCTTGGACATATCCCATCATGTACAGTGTGTAAGCAAACCTGTGTTTTGCTGCATTACAGTAACAATCTAGTTCTAGCTCTGGTGCTGTTTGCTCTCTACTGTTTCTTCCTATAGCTCTGCAACAACATGTATTTGCTGTTCCCTATCCATAAAATATTTTCTTTGATATGTATGCAAATGTGAAAGGGTATGGTGTGAGCCTGACAGCGCATTATACGCACGAATGAGTGAGTAAGTGTGTGTGTGTGTGTGCGTGTGTGTGTGCGTGCGTGTGTGTGTGTGCGTGTGTGTGTGTGTGCGTGTGTGTGCGTGTGTGTGTGTGTGTGTGTGCGTGTGTGTGTGTGTGTGTTTTCCATAACCAGCTTGACCTATCATTTCAAGCTCAAGTGAACTCACTACTGGTGCTTATTATATCTCAGAGTTCTGATTTCACACAAAGCTATTATTATACCAGTGCATTTTCATCTCCACCTTGCCCACCTCTTTGTAGTTTCGGTTTAAATACCGTATGACTTATTTCAATTTCTTTAACCCGATTGGTGGTGTTGATAACCTTGTGGTTGGCCATCGAACTCGGAATAAAGTATTCTGGATTCGAGCCCTGACAGATCCCGACATTTTGCTCTTAGAAAAGAGAGTTTATCCCCATTTTCCGGATTCGATCCAAGTTAAAATGGGCATCCGATTATAGCCAGTGAATGTTATTGTTAGACTGATAAGGATTTGAGAGCTAATAGGCAGCCGCCTTGCATGTTCCCTAGAGGCTGAGAATGTTTTTTTTAAGGTTTTCCTTTGGGGGGGGGGGGTCTGTCGGGGTATTACTAGATTCTATAGCGTTTAGAGCCTGCATGAACGGGGAACGAACTATATAAACGCTTCTATTTTTATTTTGTTATTGTTTAGGGCCTTGTCACATTCATCAGGTCCTAACCGAAGGCGACCGTCAAGACTTCACAATCATCAATAAAAAGGAAAAAAAACTGTTGTCAAAAAATGACCACGAAGAATCTTTCGTAATATATTGATGCTGCAGTCAGTGCAAGGATTCATTTTGACAAAGCGCTCTTTTTCTTCACCGTTAATTATTTTCTCACTTATCCAAATACAGCTGTCATTAAAAGACAATCAGATGCATCAGTTTATTCTTTAAAATCTGCATTTTGTTCACTTTGAGTTAAAAGAGAGATCGCCAAACTACATCGCAATTTTCTGGGAACAGTGTTGTCAGGAAAAAGGTGTTTGGTCACAGAGATTAGTTAGGAAATGTGTGCAAGAACAATCAAACAACCATTGACTTGCCTACCTTGCAATAGTTCTCGCCCTGTCCTCGCTACAACGTCGTACAGCGGCGAACTTAGATTGTTCTTGTCAAGTCGCTGACTCCCACACTCTTCAAGGTCTCCTGGTAAAGAGTCTGTGGAACAGATGAGACAGGTGGCAGATAAGAAAATATAAAAATACGATGGTTCTCTGATGAGAGGAGGAGATAGTCAAAGCATAAATCTGAATATGGCTGGCCCCGGTTATAGAACACAAGTTGGCATTGGTTTAGTATTTTATCGCACTTTGACAATACCGCCCTCTTGATCACAGTTCATTTAGTTTCCTACTATGCCTATGTAACTTTTCACAATGTTGAAAATCAAGCTACTGCGTCACTCCATTCTCTAAAACTTGCATTTCACAAAATGTGTGTTACACTGCAAAACTAAATCCCAATTTTCTTGACACAGTAATATTCAGGGGAAAAGCCGTTTTATCGAAGTCTGTTAGTAAGGGTCAGCCCTCACGGAAGAATACAATCAATAACACTTGGCCACGCTGATGGGACAGACCCCAAGTGCCGGCCCTCATGTTTGCTCACAACTATAAATGAACAAACTACTCATCCATACGGGATCTGTCTGCTTGCGGTTTAGAGCGTGAGAGTAGGAAGAGGTGGAGAAAGGAAAAAAAAAACTCTTGTTACTAATGGCGGAAGGGATGGAAAAAGAAGTGGGCTAGATGGACACCGATTATGAAAGAACAGAAGACAAAGCGTCCAAGTCATGAATGAATTTTGTACTCACCTATCCCGAAAATCTTACAGAGTGTGAGAAGTAGATAGAGACAAGAAGGACAGAGCCATAGTGAGTGAGAGAATGGCAATAGAACGAACAGACAGAGTGAAAGAAGCGATCAGATCAGCAAGGGAAGCAAAAACCTAACACTCAAACGGATAAGCGATTCCACCATCTGGAAAATTAATTGCAATGAGAAGTAAATAGAAAGAAGGAAAAAGCCAGTAACTGAAAGAATGCTGCCGTCATTTTCAAGAATACAGTATGTGCAGTTAAAATAATCATCATAAATACTGTATTTTTAAAAATGACGGCAGAATGGTAGAAGGATGGACAGAAGGAGAGAGGGAAAAAGGATGAGAAAGGGAAACAGAAACCCATACTAAAACAGATAACTTACTCAGCCATTGATAAACTGGCTGCTCTGAGAGGGAGGGCGGAACGAAGGAGGATCAAGGACTACGGCGAGAAGATGGCTAAAAGTAAGGGCGGAAAGAAATCAAAGATCCCGACCAAATAGGAGAAATATTCTTTCATTTGGAAGTGAATGAATCGAAAATTGAGAAGAAAGTTACTTATGAAGGCATCACTGTCTTAAGGGCTTTGGGGAGAAAGAGGAGGGGGGGGGGGGGAGAGGGGGAAGAGACCTGACCAAAAAGAGACAGTAATTATGAAAGCATGATGTACACCTGAACCACACAACTCTCAAGTACATTGACAAAACGAATTTTCATCGAAAACATTTGTTTGGAGAAAGTCACGGTTTACTTTTGTGATCTTACTTTTCACAAAAATTAAATAATGAACCAATTTGCAGAATAAAGTCATTCAAAACTTTATAGTTTGAAAGTTATACTGTTTGAACAGGGGAAGAAATTATTAAACAGTGATAGAATGTGAGTGTGTGTACATGTGTGTGTGTGTCTGCGCGCGCGAGTGTGTGTAAGTGAAGAAAAATGATTAAAATGTGATGTAAACTGTCTTGTGTCAAAATAGACTACAAGTGCTCAACCAGCATCAGAAAACAGTTGGCTGTTGCAATAAGTGGAAGGCAAGAAGGGAGAGAGAAAAAGAAGTTTGGTTGGGAGAGGGGGGGAGGAGGAAGGTTGATGAACCATTGCTCGAATTGAGCAACACAAAAAGGCGCTTTTCATCACAGTTTCATCATCTCTCTATGCTATTCAAATATAACTTTCCACAACAGAAAAAATAACAAAATTCTAAATAATTGCATCAGTACTTGATTCTCTATTGCTGTTTAAAGAGATATGCAACATCAATTAAAAGTAAGTCGCATTTTCTCAAACCAGTTTGTTTATTTGTTTGTTTGTTGTTGTTGTTGTTGTCGTTGTTGTTGTTGTTGTTTCTGGTTTATGTGTCTATGTGTGTGTTGTTTTGTGTTTGTTTTTATTTATTTTTTTTATCAACCTAAGCTAGTCTGTCAGCGACAGGGAAAGGAAGACAATAATCACAAACAAGGTCTTGGCTCAATTTGTCTTTGCGGTGGAAAATGTGCGTGTGCGAGGTGTTTGTGTGTGTGTGGGGGGGGGGGGGGGAGGGGGGTGGATAAAGAGAATGGGATGATAGTTCTTCTTAGGAACAGCCGGCAGGGAGAATCGACACAGAAAGAAGAGCGATGATTCGAAAGGAAAATAGAATACTGTGTCACTACATTGTATGCAGGTTGAAAAAGAATTTCAAAGCACAGTATGAATAATGAATCTTTTTTACCAGCTTGGCCCCTTGACACGCAGAAGGTTAAGGAAAGTGAATGTTGAGAGCGGAGAAAGAAAAAGTGGGATACTTCAAAGAGGACAAAGGGAGAGAGAGAGAGAATGCGAGAGACAGAGAGACGCAGAGACAGAAATAGAGAAAGACCGATAGAGAGAGAGAGACTCAGAGATGTGAGAGAGAAAAAGACAGAAAGACAGAGCGAAAGATATCAAGAGGGCGGAACAGACAGAAAGACCAAGAGGAAGAGAGACAGACAAAGAGAGAGAGAGAGAGGAGAGCGAGATAACAATGGAGAAAACCCGTTCAAAGGCAACTTTATTCAGTACGATCTCTTTTCTGCATTCAAATGATATTCGGGGGGGGGGGGGGGGAGGGTGCTGGAACAAAAAAACAACTATAAACACAGGGAGACGATGAAATAATGAAGACAGAAAAATAAACGAACAAACGAAGACGTTGGTCAGTGAGGACTACTTAAACAATGACGTTGGTCAGTGAGGACTACTTAAACAGTGACGTTGGTCAGTGAGGACTACTTAAACAATGAAGGACTATAATAACAGTACTCAGTTACAGCAAAATGAGTGAAGACCTAACAGCAGATATTAGTATAATAATAAGAAGAATAAAGAACAAAGAAAGACAAAAAAAAAAAAAAAAGGTCAGTAGTTCAGAGACTGGGGTCCAATGAAAGATTATGAGTGAGCCGAGGAATACGAATGTTTTCTTTGTCCACTAAGGAAACATTTTTATATAAGGATCACAATTACATTATATGAAAAATACAAAAACAAAGAGTTAGTAAACAACATCTTGCAGATGAGCAAAAATGCATTGTTTGGTTAATCCTTCATTTTCATTCATTTAGTTATCGTTGCTTAATCAATTTGGGGCACAAGTTCTATGGAGAGAAATATTAAACAACGTTTTTCTTACTATCGATCAATGGTATTTTTATTTATTTATTTATTTATATTTTGATTCATTGTTTCATTAAAATCGTTACTTTTTATTTTCAAAGCATCTCATTCGCTCTTATCTTTCTATCGTTCAAACAATAAATTCTTTTGAACACAAACTCTGACAGTAAAGTGCTCGATATTAATCATTTCTCTTTGGCGTTCATTCTCATGATTTTGTATGAAGTTAAGAACTCCCTGCTATCGTATTTTTTTAAAAACTATTACTATTTCACTTCAAGCCTTTTTTTTTCTTTCTATTATCCCACTATAACATTGACTTGTGTGTGTGTGTGTGTGTGTGTGTGTGTGTGTGCCTTTTTTTTGACATCTCATCCGCTTTATATTTCTATATTCAAATAATAAATTGTTTGGATGGAAACAAACAACCACGAGCAAAATGTTCTATATTAATTGTCTACCCATGGCGATTTTGTATTAACCCTCTAGGACCTAGTAAATATAAAGAGGTAAAATTAAATTATTTACTTGCGTGCAATTAGTACAGTAGAGAACCTCATCACAGATGGAGTAAGACACCATAACAGGGAGGGGAGGGGATTTGTGTGTACGAACAAGGGGCGCTGGAGGGGGGGGGGGGTAAATGATATCCTTTAAGTATCACATAGCAACGCTACAAATATTGAAAAAGAACAAAAATTCGGGACAAGAATTGCCGCCAAGGCGGTTGAACGTCGCAAAAGAGATGAATGAATGAAGGAGAAACAATTTATATCATTCGAATTAACAAAAAAAATATAATGTAAACCCATTCTATGTATAAAATGCATCAAATCTACAACGATAAACTACAAAGGATTATCCTCAAGACCATCGTTTCTGCACAAGAGAAATCACTGTCACACCTCCTTTGGTATTGATTAATATAGCCGCTGTCTTGCCAATCCACCCCATCCATTCTCAGAGTACTGTTAAAATTTAACTACCAAAGCTTAGGAGAGAAACAACAGCAATCAGAAAAGCGACTGTTGTATCGATCAATAATGTCGCTTGTTGTTATCCGTCATTCTCTTCTAGCTTTGAAGTACGTTTAACCTTCAAAAACCCAGAGTGACATACATGGTCCTAGTGAACGATAACCTAACAGGCCTCAAGGAAAAAAGGCAATCTTTGTTCTTTTTATATACTGGGCAATGATTACAAAACACAGATTCTTCAATGGGTGGAAATCGTCCCATTATTGGAATTCAGTATGCTATTACTTTAGTAAAAGATTGCCTTGGGTCTTATTTGTGTAGAGAGAAAACTACAACTACTAGAATAAACTTAAACTTTTGGTTATATTGATTTATAATTCTTTGTTTTATTTTGTTTTTCTGTTTTATTTGTTTGTTTTCTTATCTGCTGCCGGTTTTTTTTTTTAATTTAAAGGGGGGGGGGGGGGGAGGGAGAGGTTAAAGACCTCCTTTGCTCTAGCAGTTTTTGCTGGAAAGAAGCAAACATCAACAACTGCAACAAAGTGTCTTTAGCTATTGATTAGTAAATGCATTTTCCTCTCTGTCTGTCTCTTTCGCCTCTTTGTAGCTTCATTAACTTGAAACCTCTTAGAAATAATAAAAACAACAACAACAACAACAGCAAAACTTCCTAGGTATTGATTATTTATGCATTTGTTGTCTATCCATCTCTTCCACGCTAGGACCTCAATTACACTTAAAATCAGTTCCTTTCTCTGCCCGAGGAAATGAAACAAAATGAAATAACATGGAATGGAGAACGTGGGGTGAAGGGGAGGAGTGAAAGGAAGACTAGAAAGAAGGGAGGATACCGACTTACTTTGACAAAACACTTTTTTTTTTAAAATCACAGCTTAATAATGTTTACCCATCTATTTACAAAATAAACAAGCAAACAAACAAAAACCTATAGTATTAGCAGACAACCTATTGCACCATTCTGTTCCCTAAAAACGGCACTGTGTTCAATATATGTTAAAAAAGAGAGATTACATAACCAAATCACCACTTCCTACAAACAAAGTTTTCAGGAAAGAAGCAGGGAAAAGAGCTTTAGTCAAAGTATTTTAGAATAGGTGAAATGTATATGAAAGACGGTGAAATGGAGGGAGAGGGGGGAGGAGGAATGATTAGCGTATTATGTCATTTAATCTAGTACAGGCAACACTGATACATATAGGACACATAAAGATTCTGATGAGCTTATAAGACTAAAAGGTAAGGAAATTCTACATATTCATTTTTATATGAGAAATTATTTACAGACTCCCACCAACGAACAATCTCCAAAGTTCTCTTCACTTTAGATCTTCAAAAACTTGGGTTGCTTTGAAGTAGTGTTATTTTCATTTCCTTTTAAAAACTGTCACGAGTTCTAAAGGGTTAAACTATGAACACAACAACAGGTTTGAATGATGGGTGAAAATGGCTGTGCAACATAGCTTTTCATCTTTCCATGACTCATCATAGCTCCAGTGATCAATACACATCAGACATTGCCTCATAGTCATACACACCTCATGCTGCCTGTCATTACAAGCTGGAGAAGCCGATGACAACCGGTAAAGAAATCATCTGACAGACAGTATTAACCCATTAGCAACCATTTTCATAATCAATACACTTTTAAAAATTAGTTCAAACTTTGGCTACTGCTAACGTATGTTCTACTAAAAATCCTTGACTCAACAACAAATGGCAGTTTGGCTTTTAAGAGCTGATTAGATCAATATAACAATATATTTTTGCACAGACAAGACAGCGAATTGAATATAGAAGCGATCTGGCAGCAACGGGCTGGTTTGCATCGTAACGTAACTGGAAATAAAATAAACTATCTTCGCCCTCATGAAATCAAATACAGCCTATAAATATAATATCTTTCCTCACAGGTGAAATAGAAATGTGGATTACTGCGTTATTTTGATCATTCATCTGCCTAACTGTGTATTATAACTACAGGCCTTCGTTAAACATTACTGTCTTCGCCACGATGAAATGAAAAATACAAGTTATCATAAATTGTCTTCCCGTACAGCTGATATAGGTTGTTTTGAATATTTCCTCTTTTTTTTTTTTTTTTTCTCTTCTTTCATCTGAGTAGTTTTCTGAGTTCTGGTTATTCGGTGACTATTATGCGGTTGGTATTTCATGATCATTGATATAGTTACCTTCACCACTACAAAATAATGTTCATCAACATAACTATTTCCATTACTTGCGCTGCTGCAAATTTCATTATCGCCTTAGTAACTGTTACCTGTCACAAGTTTTTATCAAGTGTACAACCACTATCATCTGCTGCACTGCAAGTTTTATCATTGCCATAGTTAATTTCCCCCTACAAATTTTGATCATCATAATTTGTACTACACGGTTTATTGCTTTTTACCTACAGAAGTTTTGTCAAAGGCACAGTTATTTTCACCACTATAAATTTTTATTAAATCCGTTTACTACCACCAGTATTCGTTACTGCAAAATTCAGTTATTGCTATGATAATTTTTTTTTCATTATAAGTTTTGATCAGGTTTTCTTCCATCGGCTATTGGACTACTGTAGTGTCATCATAACCTTTGTTTTTTCCACCGCCATAAGTTTTAATCAAGTGTACTACACTGTTATTTGCACTCCTATACCAGAACAATACAAAATTACTTCAGCATGGCGAAGCAGACTGTCGTGACCGTTCATGCCGGAACACATTACGACTTGTCCCTGCAGTGTGACGGATTGGTAGATCTATAAACTGACTAGCTGTGACAGGGTTGAAAAACAACAGCAGCAACAACAACAACAAAAACAGACTGGCACGTGAACACAGAGAGATAATCTAGTCACGCAATTCAATGGAACGATAGTTCGGTACAAAGCTATGAGAAATGACACGATTTCAAAGATGTTTTCAAGCACCAAATTTATTTTTAGAATCTGGCCGTGTTTGTTATTTCAAAAAATGAGGGCCCTTCCCCCAATAATTTGACTGTTAAAATATATGTTACGGCAATTACATACGAATATGCACTTGAAAAAAAAACAACAACAACAACAACAAAAACAAAACTTAAATAAAACAGTGTTACTTGTCTTTCCTGTAAAATTTGTCAAGTGACACTTGTCGGAAACGTACATCGAGCCAGAGATAAATACAAAACACACAAACATAACAAACAAACAAAAAACAAAACAAAAAGAACATATTAATTTCATCTCTCCTCTAAAGCCCGATTTAATCTGGCAAAAGCGCTATCACAAACATAAGAGATGTCCTATAATATCCTGGGAACGACATGGCATTGAGTTTATGAAGACACTGGGAAGACTACTAATGCGCTGAAGGAGACTGAATTCATCAGGCATTAAGCCCGCAGATAAGAAATGAGATGTGGATGAGAAGCTTCTGATAACACCGAGACAATATTATGTGGAGAAGGAGGGGATGGGGAAAGGGAAGGGAATGCAAAAGAGGGGAGAGCAGGAAGAATTAAAAGGCTCTTCAGACATTAGGCCTACAGATAAGAAATTAGACGTGGGTGATGAAAGATGGAAAAGGTGTGTGTGTGTGTGTGTGTGTGTGTGTGTGTGTGTGTGTGTGTGTGTGTGTGTGTGATCGCGTGTGTGGGTTGTGTTTGGGGGTGGGGGGATTATTAAAAGATTCATCACATATTCAACCTACAGATAACAAGGAATTAGATGATTTGAGGAAGAAAAGATAACAGCAAGGAAAATAGGTGTGAGCAAGAAGGAGAGGGACGGAAAGGAGGAATACCAGAGGGAAGAGAAGCACAAACATTAAAAAAACAACTCATTAAGCATTTAAGACAACAGATAAGAAATTGGATGTGGGGTGAAGAGCTACCGATAAGAGCTGCCAAAGGTGTGTGTATGTGTGTGTGGGGGGGGGGGGGAGGGGCGATATGAAAAAGAGGAGAAGAAGAAGTATTGAGAAAGATTCATCAGACAATTAAGACCACAGATGAGGAAAACGATCTGGATGGAGGAAGTGAGATAAGAGAGCTGGACATGTCTACATGTATGTGTGTTTAAGTGTGTGTGTGTGTGTGTGTGTGTGTGCATGTTGCGGGGGAAGGGGGGCTGTGCAAAACAAAGAGAAAGGGAAGAATTTAAAAAAGACTGACATTGAGCCTACAGATAAGAAATAGGCAATGCGGTGAAGAGAGACAGATAACAGCAAGGCGAGGGAGGAGGGAATGCAATGCAATGAGAAGAGAAAAAGAAGCATCAAGCGGACAACAAAAGGAGAAAAAGAGTTGAAATATTGAGCCCTTACTTTAATCTGGTAAAGTCCCTAAAGATGATAGGATTTTGGGTCATCACGACAAGAGCTTAAAGGAAGCCATGTTAAAGTCAACTTCCAATTGCATATGTTGAGATGAGGCTGCATCCAGTAAAGAAAAGAAAAAAAATTATGATGATCACAAAAAAAAACAAAACAAAAAAATACCAAAGTAATTATGTAGTGGAACTATGAAACATGAAACACAGAAAAACAAACAAACAGACAAAGACACTTTTTTTCTGAGGACCACCCCAAACAATTGGGGGGACAATAGCAATAAGAAAATCAGGCTAGATAGTAACTACCAAACAAGCCAACCAGGTTGACGCGGTGGTGAAATGTCGTTGCTGTCGGCCTTCCACTTTTATAGCGATAACCATGTGAATATCTGTCATAGTCGTTTTTCCTGTATAAGTTTTGATCATGTTCATCATTTGCATCGCAAAACGTAGACTGATCTCTGCCATAGCAAAATTTCATCAACAAGTTTTGATCAAATTTAATGTCACTGCCACCAGCATTATCTGCAAGTTTTATCAGCGCCATATCCACTGTTACCACATCCAGCAGTTTGATTAAGTTCTTTACAGTCATTCCTTGCACTAACCCACTGCATTTGCATCATTGCAAAAGTAACTTCCTTACTACAAGTTTAAATCAAATTTACCTACTAGCATTGCACGTTTCACAACTGCTTATTGACTATGCCTGCAAGAAATTTGGATAAAATTTATTAGCACCATTCCTTGTGCTACTGCAAGTTTTAGCATTGCCATAGTAACTTTCCTTATCTACACGTTTTGGCCAAGTATATTACTACCATTTCTTCAGCTACTGGCAGGTTTTATCGCTGCCATGCCAGCTTTCACAGCTACAAGTTTTAATCAAGTTTGTTTCTACCATTCTATCAGTGCTACAAGTTTTGATCACGCTTCATACCATCATTCCTCCCTCTGATGCACTTTTCACGATTGCCAGTGTCACTTGCATTTGCCACAAGTTTTAATGGAGTTTACCACCAGCATTTCTACTACTACTGCACGTTTTACCATTGCCCTAGTAACTATCCTTTCCTACAAGTTTCGATTGTTTAGTGTCACCATTGTTTGTGTTACTGCAAGCTTTATCATTGCCATAGTCGCTTTCACCAGTACAAGTTGTAATCAGCTTCATACCACCATTCTTTGCACTATCAATGAAAATTACGTAATTACCATAGCAACTCTCGCTGCTACATGTTTTAATTAATTATATTAATTCCTTGCCCTGCTGCTGCAAGTTTTATCATTACCATAGTAACTGTCACTGCTGCAAGTTTTGATCGAGTTTATTATTGATATTCCTTGTGCTATTAAAAAGCGTTATCATTGCCATACTAATTCTTATCGCTTAAGTTTTTTATTCTCTCCTTAGTATAAGTTTCGATCAGCTTCTACCACAGTTTCTTATGCTGCTGCATTTGTGAAATGACATGTTTACCAGTGTAACTTTCATTTGTTGCAAGTTCTGACTGAATTTGTCACGGCCATTCTTTGCACTACCACTGCATATTATGTCATTGCCCTAGTAACTTTCATTTGTTGCAAGTTCTGACTGAATTTGTCACGGCCATTCTTTGCACTACCACTGCATATTATGTCATT
>JBCEWB010065607.1:0-13485 GCA_039654565.1 Peronia peronii | reverse complement strand
GATTTCCTCCTAATCTTCCTCCTTCCCTATCCCTCTCTCTCGTTATACCCGTTTCCAAGTTATTTCTTCGTCTCCTCCCCTTAATTCCCTTTTTGGTTTTTCTATTTCGCCCCTGTTTAATTAGTCGGGCTGTCTCCGACCTTACATCCCCATTGTTGCTTCATCCTATTTGGCGAGGGTTCTTATTTCTATTTTTGTTTTAGTTTGTCTATATTGCATCTTTGCCAGAGTTTTCTTTAGTATCTGCTTATGATTCTCGTCAGCTTTTAGTTTAAAGATGTTATGCAGGGTGTGATCTTCTCTCCTGTTCGTCATTAGCTTTAGTAGGTCTTCCCTTTCAGCCTTATAGTTGGGACATTCTAGCATTACGTGGACCATTGTATTAGTTTATCCGCACGTATTACATTTAATTTTGCCTGGTGGTAGTATTGGAGCTCCTATTCTTCCTCTTACTATTTTCTGTGTTATCGGGTTATTATTTTTGCACCCTATTTGCGGTTTTAGCCTGGCTTCTGGGTAGTACCGCCGCGTATAGTCGTTTTTATGGTCCCTTTCCCATTGCTCTTGCCAATCTTTTTGAATCTTTTCTCTTATTATGCTTTATACTTCTCCTTTGCTGAGGCCCGCGTTTACGGCTATGTTGTCCTTTTGGGTACCATTTTTGGTTAGCCTATCCGTGATCTCATTACCGTCTATTCCTACGTGTGCTGGTACCCATACTACTGTTACTCTTCTGTGTCGTTTTCTTAGTTCTGTGTTAGCTTTTAGTATTTCTTCTTTGATATCTTCCCTTTCTGATTTCTTCCTGCTGTCTAGTCCTTTGATGCTGGCCAAAGAGTCTGTAAATATCGTTAGATTTTTTAAGTTCTGTTTGTCTAAACTTCTCTATGGCTGTTTTGACTGCTGTTATTTCTGCTGTGTATATAGATGCTTAAAGCACTTAATCTTTTTTCTATCGCTGTTTTTGATTCTGGGAAGTACACTCCTATTCCTATATTTCCTTCCTTCGTTTTTGAGCCGTCTGTAAAACAAAAAATTGATTGGTTCCTGCTTTCTTCAATTTTCTCTAATGCAGCCGTTTTTATAGCTTTTGTTTCTTTCTTATTTATATTCAATGCTATGCTGACATCTGTTTCTATCGGCTGCAGTTCCCATGGTGGGATCGTTGTCTTATGTATTACTTTCATACTATTTAGGTCTTCCTTCATCATTTCCTTTAGTTCCTTTTTAAAGCTTCTGATTACTGGTTCATGGTATGGGAGACTTTTACTGGTCCGAAAGTGAATTGCTTCATATGCTGGGTAGTCTTTGTCTAAATATACCTTGGAACTGTAGTTTAATGCTATTTGTTTTCTTCTAAGTTCCAAGGGGGGCTATTCCCATTACCACTTCCAGTGCCTGTGTATTACTATTCATTGCTGCTCCGGTTATTGTATGTAGGGCTTGGTTTTGAACTTTGTCTAACTTTTCTTTATTTGTTCTCGCTGCCCCTCCCTACGCTATTGCTCCATAGTCTGGTTTCCCTAGTATAAATGCGTTGTAGGCCATGAGTAGGCATTTCTGGTGTACTCCCCATCCTTTTCCTTTTATGTATTTTAGCATGTTTAGTCTTGGTGTTATTGACTGTTTCAGTTCATCTATCTGTGCTTTCCAGCACGGGTTTTGGTCTAATGTTAAGCCTAAAAAATTTGGTTCTGCTGACTATTTCTATCGGTTCACCTTCTATCATTAATCTGGCCTGTTGCTTTTTGGATCTCTGTGCTCTATAAATCAGCTGTCATTTTCCCCGTCTTTATTCTTAGCCCCCATTTTTCCATCCATCTTGTTATTTTGTCTAAATTTCTTTGCATTATACTTTGGTCTCTCTTTATGTTTCCGTCTGTTACCCACAGAGCTGAGTCGTCAGCGAATTACGAAAGGCTGACTGACTCTGTATCTATTTCTTGCTCCAAGTCGTTTATCAAAATTGTAATAAGCGTGGGTGAAAGTACCGCTCCCTGTGGTGTTCCGTTTTCTTGTGTATGCATTTCCGATAGTTCATTATTTACCCTAACTTGAAATTTACGACCATTTAGGAATGCTTCTAGGTAATTTACAATCGATCCCGTTATTCCCATCTTCTTTGTTTTGTAGATTGTTGCCTCCCTCCAGCTGATGTCATACGCTTTGGTGAGGTCTAGGAAAACAGCAAGCGTTACTTCTTTATTTATGAATCCTTTTTTGGCTTCGTGTTCCAATTTCACCAGCTGATCCGTTGTATTACGGTTTGATCTAAAGCCAGGCTGGTATTTGCTGTATAGATTTTCTTTGTCTAATTGGCACTTTAGTCTGTTGTTAATGACTGTTTCCATTGTTTTTCCGAAATGTTATGTTAACGATATGGGCCTGTATGCATTGAACATATTGAGGATCTTTCCCTGGTTTTTCGTAGGGGTATTATGGTTGCTGTTTTCCAGTTCTCGGGGAGTTTTCCTTGTCTTAGTATCATATTGAACAGCTTACTTATTTGTTTCATTAGATTTGGGGATGCTTCTTTTATAATTTTATACACCACACGTCTATTCCCGGTGCTGTATTTTTCTTCCCTTCTACCGCCATCCTTATTTCCTTGTTTAGATGTTCGTTATCAGTCTTAGGTTCCCTATTTAGTTCTTCATTTAGTTCTTCAATCAGCTCCTTTCTTCTTTCTACTTCTGTTAACCCTATGTCCGCGTTGGAGCTGGTTCTATAAAAAGTTTTGGCCAGAATTTCCGCTTTTTTTCCCTTATCTGTTGCCGCTACTTCTGGTTTCTTTATGATATTAAACGATCTATCCCCCGTTTTACTTCCTAGAAAGTTTTTTTTTTTTTTTAGTTTTTTTTTTTTAAATTTCTGTCGTCGATGTATGGGGGTTTACTGTGCTATATACTTCTTTAAAATGTTTTTGTTTCTCTGACTGGATGATCTTGTTTGCCTCGTTCCTGATCTTTTTTAAACTTTTCCCCATTTTCCTCCGTTGGTTTTTTTCTGTATTCTTTGCAATTTGTTTCCTCGATCTTACCGCATGGTTGCCACAGTGTCAATAAATTCATTCCGATCTCCGAACAATATTATCAGGTCAATCCGAACTTCAAGAAAGCAATTCGGACTTTGGAAACTAGATACATGTAACTCAGATTCAACAATGATAGTCTATAGTGTTTTCGACAGATGAAATCGGACGTCTGACCAGAGTTATGCACCTTGAGCACTGGGACATTCCCGTTTCAACTGGGCAACGATCGGCTAGTTACCTTGCCTTCTAGTTATGAATCTATCGAATATTTGAGAGTGAAAGAGTGCAATTTTTATAATGAAAAAATATGGAGCAAAATATTTGTGAAATTGAGAGATTTTTTCTAAATTAGTGAAACAGTGGCTGAAATGTTCATAGAACGTGTAGATCTAGATCTGTCTCTCTACATCATACATCTACATATCAAAATGATAGACCTATACTGTAAGTAATAGTTGAGTTCTAAGAGTACTTTTTTCCATGTTTCAATAGAACATTAAAAAAGAAGTATATTATGTCTGCTGCTGATCCATTTGTTATGTAGTGACACTGCGTATTTTGAATATGTCACATACAACAAGACAGCGGGTGAGAAAGATAAATCCACAGACAGGGAGATAGATAAATAAACAAACCCTGATATCTTTTTCATCTCTTCAAGTTAAATTCTAAAACAATGAGCTATATCAATGTCTTTGTGTGAACTGAAGGATATTTTAAATGTTGTTGGTAGAACTCACTTGATGTGTGTTTATCAGTAATGATATCCACTGATGAATCGTCTATTTTTCTATGTGTACTGTCTGGATGCAAACATCTGTATGAGTACTATGGATTGTGTGAGAGATAATTCAATAACAGATAATGAGGAAAAGTTATTTCGTAATTACTATTTTTCAAAATCCTTGACCACATTTTTTTCAGTATTTTCTCCCCTTCTTAAAAGGGGTACAACAAAAGTGCACATGCATACTCTGTGTTTTTAAATCACTACGTTGTAAATTATATTCAGTTCTGAATCTTGTCGAAGTAAATGATGAGGACAACAGACGTAAAAACAAACCCTTCTTTAATAGCATGATAAGGACTGTCTGACACATTTTCTTATTAGTGCAACATTTACACGGATGAGATGATGGCATACCATTACATGTATAACTGATGTAAAGCGCAGTTCATGGTGAAGTGACGATTATATAATATGGAAATAACAGGTCAGCAGGTCCTGCTTTTAAAAAAATGATACACATTATATAGCATGCTTGCAGCACTCCCATTTATCATATAGCATTAAAAAACTGTGGAACAAATGGTCATACATACGTTGCATTCAACACTCATAATCAACAATCTCCTGTGAAAAACTGAAACTAATTCAATATAATTTAAGGCAACACTTATGTCTAAATAAAAAAAAATTACTAAGCTTTTCTTTGTTCAGGTGCAATTTATTATGTTTTTAGACCTTATAAGGGATCCATGAATTTTTTAAAAAAAAAATGTATGATTTCACGTGCAACTTTTCCAATATAATTTAACATGAATACCATTTACCACAGAATTTAAATCACAACTGCAAAATTATGTCAAATCGTTTGCTTTGTTTTGTTTTGTTTTTCGCTCAAATTCTTGTAGTGCGTCTTGTATTAGTCCTACATATTATTATGTAAATATGTGGTGAAACTATTAATTAGAAAAGCCTGAATTTGCCCTGTGATCTAATCATACTTGACCTCCTATCCGTCATCTCTGCCTCGCAAACTGTGTAACTGTGCAAGGGGAGCCGATTGACAGCTGGTTAGCATATTGCTGTTCATTTTGTATCTGACATACTTGTTTTAAACCACGTTGGGAAAAATGGTTTGAATTAGTTAAAGACATTTAGTATCAGGATAGTATCAGTTTAATCCATTGCTACACTACAAGATTATAAGTTGCACGTTAATCATTTACTATTGACGAATCTGCTGGCCCACTGGTGAGTTTCTCTCGTCGTGCCTGTTACATTTGTTCTATCGGTCAGTGACCTGCTGAGATTGCTCAGCTTCCAGACCTTTGAACATACTGGACTGTTCAAATGCCCTATTCAGTCAAGTATTCTCTTTTCAACAGCTCTGTCTTGAATGCTCCCCTCTCTCTTTTGTTTTCTTTTTTCTCTCCCTTACTGACTCCTTTTTACTCCTACACTGAAACATGCTGCACCGATAACAACCTGCATCTCATTATACATTAGGTGTTGTCCTTGGCCACGTGTCAGCCCAGATAACAGGGAGTTTGCGATTTCCGTCGCTGGAACGATGGAGACGTAAGCTATTTTTAGAATTCTTAGGCAGTCTTAAAATAGACCCCTTTACTTTCACAATTTGAGTTTGCGTTTACTGAACGTTTATGTGGACGTATCACCATCAGCTGTGCTCTTGTGCTGTACGCATTTCAAGATTCAAGTCCGCAGCGCATTTTCTCTTTGATCAGTTGCTATGTCATTATGGCATCCCATGATCGGCAGACCATTTATACCTAAAGGTAGTAGTTCTTATGGTGTTGCCTAAACGCATTACAAGTGTTTTTTTTTCTAGATCTACACTGGTCATTTCTAGATTCTAGACTTCATATTTCCCCTCTCTCTCTCTTTCTCTCTATCTCTCTCTCTTTCTGTCTTATTTGGTTAACTTATTCACCCCGAAAATGAAAAGGGTGTTGAAAAGCACAGTTTTCTATTTTACGTAATTCCGTTTAATTTTGTTTTTATAT
Organism: Peronia peronii; assembly: GCA_039654565.1. NCBI lineage: Eukaryota > Metazoa > Mollusca > Gastropoda > Systellommatophora > Onchidiidae > Peronia > Peronia peronii. The sequence goes on along the minus strand of JBCEWB010065607.1, from coordinate 7,700 downwards.
ATATCTAGTTTATGCATACCATAAAAAAAAAAAGTCAAGTCAATCTTAGATTTGCTTCTACTGTTTAAAACATTTCCAGTTGATGTGAATCCGATTTTCTATTAAAAAGTTATTATCTCACTTCTCTAACAAAATACAAAATAGGTGAAGTAAAGTAAGGTTTCTACAATTATCCAAATGTCTACACAATGTATGAACACGAGCTTTATATTAACTGTGTACTACAGTATTTAGGTAATAGTAATCATGAAATGAGCATTGCTGCTTTTCTGATAATTTGCTAAATGAGAGAGCATCAACTTCGCCCTTCCAACAAGTTGCAAAATAAATGCTCTTTTTCTGGCAAATTGCAAATAAAACTTTGACGCAACTCTTCCGACAATTTGTGAAATTTGAACATTTATGTAATTTTTCTACAAAGTTGGAAAATGTGAACATAAATGCAGTTTTTCAGACAAATAGTTTTCGAGAGCTTTGGTGCAATTTTTGCGACAAATGATAAATGTTAGCAACAGAGCAATTTTTCTGATAAGCTGTAAAAAGAAGAGCCGTAATGCTGCAATTTTTCCCAACAAGCTGTGAAATGATTAATGCGATTTTTCCGATAGTTATAACTATAAACATTTTAATACAATTTACCAACACTGCGAGATGTGATTATTAATGAAATTTTCTGACAAGTTGTAAAATGAGAGCATTGATGCAATAATCTCCGACTAGTGACAAACATTAGGAATAATGCAATTTTTTCAACAACCTGTAAAAATAAGAGCTAATGCAATTTTTCTCAGAAGTTGAAAATGTGAACATTCATGCGATTTTTCCGATGATTATAAAAATAAAAGTTTTAAATTCAAGTTCTTACAAACGCTGCGAGAGATTAATGCAATATTCCGGTAAGTTGTAAAAATATGAGCTTCTATACAATTTTTCGTACAAGCTGCGAAATGTCAGCATTAATGAAATTTTTCGGACAAGTTGTAAACTGAGAGGTTTGATGCATTAATTTCCTATTAGTGACAAACATTAGCAATAAAACAATTTTTCAGACAACTTGTAAAAATAAGGGCCGAATGCAATTTTTCTGACTAGTTGCGAAATGTTAGCATTAATGCGATTTTTCCGATGACTATAAAAATAAAAGCATTAATTCAATATTCTCCAACGCTGCGAGATGTGATCATCATTTTTCCGACAAGTTGTAAAAGTAAGAGCTTTAATAGAATTTTTCTTGTGAGTGTGAAATTTTCCCGATGTTGTAAAAAAGAGTGCCTTAATGCAATTTTTTCGAAAAGTCCCAATAATCAGTAATGGAATTCTGCCAATACGTTGTAAAAATCAGAGCTGTATTGAAGGTGAATACATCAATTAATGAACCTATCCTAGTAGAGAACAGACCTACAGAGGTAGTTGACAACTTCACTTACCTAGGCAGTGTAGTGGATAACAAAGGAGGAACAGCCGTAGACATTAAAGCAAGGATAGGAACGCCAAGGACAGCATTTACCAACCTCAATAAGACCTCGAAGGATCGTGCCATCTCTACAAGAACAAAAGTTAGGGTATTCAACTCTAATGTTAAGTCAGTCCTATTGTACGGACATGAAACTTGGAGCTTAACTCAGACTTGGACCAACAAATTACAAAGTTTTATAAATGGCTGCTTGAAGAAGATCCTGCATATCCGACGGCCAGATACCATTCAAAATGTAGTTCTCTGGGAAAGGACAGGACAGAAACCAATAGACCTAGAGATAGGTCAACGAAGATGGAGGTGGAAGGGACACATCCTTAGGAGGCCAAGCAGCAGCACTACAAGGCATGCACTTCAATGGAACCCAAGGGGACAGAGAAATAGGGGAAGGCCGCGAACAACCTGGAGGATGATTTGAAGAGAGGAGGGTTACAGTGGAAAGATGCAGTGAGAAGTGCCCAGGATAGGAGAAAGTGGAAGTCTGTTGTTCTTGGATACAGGGCGAAAAAGGTGTTGACGAATGCAATTCTGCCAACACGTTGTAAAATTCAGAGGTATATTTTATTTTTTCAGACAAGTTACGAATTTCGTTTCTATTTCAGTCATTTTATTATGTTTTGTTTTATGTAGATCTAGATTCTGCATAGACACACATTCGCACGCAGATTAAGATTTGTGAGCGATATCATATTAAATACGTTTGTTTCTATCTGTCTTTTTTATCTGTCTGTCTGTTTGTGCCGATTATATTCTACATACAAATTCGAACCTTACAGCATGAACAATAATTGTAGATCACTTCATCATGAACTGCACCAGTGCATTGGCACCAGGTATATTAATTACAATCTCAATTTTTTTGTCATCAATTGCCGTTTCATTCATTATTTGCAAGCTGTTCCTTTTGCTTCGTGATGGGTGTGCGCGAACTAGAAAAGCTGTCTTGAGAGTCAAGGCCGTTTCATTGTAGCCTAGGAAACACTTCTCTTGTGTTAAAAGCACCGATTCTTATTCATTTTTTTCTCCTTTTCTCTCTTTTTGAATCATTTTTTTTTCAGTAGATCTAATATAATCGAAAACTTGATATCTATATGAGAAAAATACCTGAACAATTTTAAATTTTGTTTAACGATAATGGTGTAAATCTATACAAGAGTAGTTTGATGGAAAAAATACACAAATCTACGCGCACAAATTAGATCTAGATTTCGATCTACTATCTTTGGCCTAAGCACCAACTGTGGCCTTCGAGAAGTCCGCACCAACAGTTAGATGTGTTTTGTCTACTAGGCATGTATGACCTACAAAACAAGCCTCGAGCTTTCAAATAAATTGTTTCTTTTAATGTTTGGCCACTTTGGTAACTAACAGAAACCGAATTTTAAAATGGTACAATAATTTACTATAAAGTGACTCACCAAGTGAAATTCGTAGTGAGACGATACTTTACGGCGATAGCTGGCAGAAAGGCCGTTTGGAAAAACGACTGTCAGATTTGCACACGGCAGCCTCCGGGAATTTCCGAAAGTGACGTTTCAGGGCTGAAAGGGTACGTTCCCTTCGTTATCGGGGCGCATCGCAAATTCCCTAATGTCTAATTTAGAAAGCCTTTATCACCCGTGTTTTTTTATTACTTTTTTTTTCTTCTTCGTTTTTTTATAAAAACCGAAATATGAGTTAAATTTAGTTTATGAACATGATTAACACTCACAGCTTTTTAGAAAATGGCTGCATGCACTGAGAAATTAGACTTTTTTTTTCTCTTTTGAATTTAATTATGTGGAAAGCTTATGAAATACTTTGCAAAGGCGAATTCAAACGGATGGATGGAGTGTTTATGAAACTGACAAACTTACTGCCTCAGGTCACTTTAAGGGCTTTTGAAACATTTGGCAGTAATTATAAATATTCATACCAGTGTGACTGGGCTCAAACACTACTAAACAACATTTCACATCCAGCTAAAAGCCTTCCTAGTGGTTTTTTATTACAGACCAGAGAATTTACTAAAACAGTGTTTAAAGATTTTATATTTTAAAATAGCAACGAAATGCACAGGATAAAAGAAACAAAGATCTCTCGGTCAGGATTGGTGATTATGAAAACATGTTCATTCAACAATAAACTAAACAACTAAACAAACACACACGAAAAATGAAAAACAAACAAACAAACAAACAAACAAGATCTTAAGATAACGTCGGGTATTGATTGTTTTAAGCTGTTCTAGTGTATTGCATTGCATTGATATGATAAGAAATCAGGTCTAACCTATACATTAAACCTGATCAAGCAGTCAACAATTTTGTTAGCATTAATGTTGCTAAGTGAACCTACTCCGAAATATGACAACATGGCTCTGATATAGGTTTCTGCTAACATCGCATACCGTGTAACTAGCTGATTACGGCATATAGTGAGTCTGCAACAGCCTATCGTGTATCTATATCGTACAGGTAAACCGTATCGACAGAAAGGCGAACGCAAATCGTGTATGTGCACTTCAAAGTCATCAAAATCAATCAAATCAAATCAATGAAATTTAATTACCACTGTCTGTCAGGTATGTATAATAATTCTTTTTTAAATCTTAAAACAAAATAACAAGGTTCTGGACAACTTGTGGAGAACACAAACCAATTTTTTCCCTTCTCCTGTAAAGTTGCCCGTTTTTTTGCAGTTACACGGTTTGCCCCCCACAGAGGCGATATACATTATATACACGATACATACATATTACATACATACACATAAATAACATAAGTAATAATAGAGCCAATAATTGAATTACAATGAACAATTAATACCATAGGTGGCAGTTGATACGAAAAGAGAAATAAAGGAAAGGCTACTGAGATTTATCACATATCAGGCCCAGTCAAAAGAATGAAGGCAAGATAGGAAGAAGTGTTAAAAAATATTTTGATAAATTTAAAACATGTCAGGAATTCGCTGGGATTTGCACTTCACCACTCCCTGATATGTGACATAATATTGTTCTACCTTTAAACAGAAACATTTCTTCTATTAGTTCACCAAGCATAGAAATATCATCAGTCTAAAAAAGCAAGAGATTAAATGTGAAGGTCTGACAATGGAACAAAGCCATTATATCATACTGGACCACCATAAAGCTGGAGGAAATTTAAAGCTAAGAGGGCGTCACAAAAGCCATGAAATTATGATATTTAGTTAGGGCTGCGGTTTCATCTCCAAGGCCATTAATCGTCCTCCATGTCCACCTGTCACGGGCTCAACAGGCGGAACAGCCGCGTATCGACGAATTCTTCTGGTGATTCAGGAGTTGATCAACTTTAAAGATTCATGATTCTGGTTCTGTTTCTTCTCCACTCAGATTCAAAGAATGTATTTGAAAGTTTAGCTTATGCTCTTTAAAGCTATGAAAATCCAATGTCTCTATGATCGTTAGTGTGAGTGATGTAGATGTTTGAAAACTGTGCATGAAAACCTACATTTCTGCCTCTATTTAGATGATTAATTACATGTATATCTCAAATTTCCCACATGCTGACTCTTCAGTTTTTCGTATGATTGTGATCTGCTACATTTAAAGTCTTAATCATCCTCTAAATTTCAAATATACTTCACCATTACTTTTAATGCTATTACGGGATGAATATCACAACACGTGGTTATCAAAACAAATTTTTTTCCCAAATCGAATAGTGCCTGACATCTTTCGCGCGTGCTTACAATGGAAAAACGTTAATTGGAAATGCAGGGAGCTATACTGAATGAACTATGTGACACAGTGAAAAAGAATAGTCATTTTGTTTTTACTGTTGATATAAGAGAAGACAAAGATGAGACCCACTCTAAGTATATATGCCAAAATTTTCTCTCATCTATTAGAAACGTCAAATGGAGACAAAGCGCTGCTGCATTCAAAACAGCCAAAGAACTAGCTGAACACAGTAATGATATCTGGTGTGCTTTTGACAGTTCAAAAACACCTCAAACCTATGCACTCATGGCGTGCAACTGAGATTTGGGTGTGTCACAAGGAAACGGAATGAATGGCAGAGAGTGAAGATATAATATTGGATGGCGCAGAGAACATTGAAGACGTGATAAAATATAATATGGAGAGGCCACTGTTATCAATAAATGTTCCAGTACTTCATTCTGTTCTTTTAACCCCATCGGTTATTCAACACCCTCAAAATTTCTGAAACCTTCAGCTTATACAAGTGACTGTGCGAGATCACCACACATTAAACAGTTATAATCACAACTGATGACAATCATAACAAAGTTAATGATGGGCCTCTGAAAAATGATGAGCAAAAGTTGCTCATTTCTCTCATATATTAATGTCTTACATTGAAGTCCAGTGTTTTAATTTGACCAATCAGCTTTCAAATGATTATATATGTGCTAAAGACAGTCACGTTTCATGCCCCAAAAATCAGACTACGACGTCCAAACGTTTGTTTGATATTGAGCACAAATCTCCAAATCTTTACACAGTCTTAAATGCTACATTACAAAAAGGACAAGCACAGAATTCACTAAATATTATCTCTTCAATGTGTTTTGATGATATTTTTAATTTACATATCAAAAGTGCCTTGTAAAAACAACAACAACAACAACAACAACGAGAACCGAAAAAAAAATCCTCTCTTAAACATTGAAGAAAGTTTCATGGGAAAATCCTAAAGGTTACTAACAACAACAAAAAAAATGTATACTTCTAGTAACAGGTTTTCTGTATTTATGAAACAAGATTGATATGAGGATGATTACACCACACTTATACATTTGGGGCAAGTGGGTTAACTTTTACTGTAGTACAAAAGAGAAAATTTCAAATTACATCTTAAAAGTAACCGGACAAAAATTCTAAGATGTTAATTTGAATTACATGAACTGAACGTCATGTGTGAGATAAATCAGAATACATCAACCTTGACAGTTCTTGAGAGATAAAATAGTATAATAAACACATAGTATTCTCTGAAGTATGAAATGAAATTGTAAACTTGGTCTTAACGGTAACAGGACTAAAAAGAAAAAGAAAACAATGGGGATGCATTAAGAATAATCAGTTACCAGAACACATGTATGTGCAACAAATCAACGATGAAAGAGTACAATGTTTTATTCATTTGAGTCATACTTTTACAAGAGTAGATCTTATTTGTCAAATATATCGCAGCTAATCCAAACCAAAAACATCAGATTTTATCTGTCAGGACCATCAATTCTTTTAATTTATCATCCCTCGTGCTAAGAATTCCAGTGCCAGCCATCAATACTAAAAAGGAGTGTAAAATAGCCTGGGCTCTCTAAAATCCCAAGATTGAATGTCAATGACTCTGGGTGCATTTTCTCATCAACAACTTAATGGTAACAAGAACATTAAAGGATATCTAGTCCTCCCTGGCCTGTTAGGTTTAAAATGGCCAACTTGCCTTCCAATAACAAGGAAATCAACATTAAAGATATCGGCTCCTTGTTTCATGCACTTAATTTAGAAAGAGATAATACCAGTCTAGATGAGATGAAACTATATTAATTGTCTAAATCGTAACGAGGACAAGATGTACACTTTTGTCCGTTTCTTGTTTACAGGCATTATAAATCCAAGTGCAAAGTCGCCACATTTAGTTATTCACAGTTTCAGTCGCAATTTTCCCTTTAAATTCAATGGCTTTCGTAATGGATGATCAGAAAACTTCAAAGAGCAAACAGAGTGACCAATTCATGTCTAACTTGTAACACGATTCTTCGATGAATTTTAAACGTAACGATCTGATTTGCCGTGGACGAACACAATCGACTGTCTGCAGAGGCCAACGACATTATAATGAACTAAAGATCAGACTCAGCTATGCGAGTCTCCGCAGGGCGTCGTCGGTAGGTGAGACAAAAGGGAGTTTGCGATTTCCGTCGCTGTAAAAACTTTGACGTTAGCTATTTTTACAATTCTCAGGCAGTCTTAAAATAGACCCCCTTACGGTCACAGCGCAATTTGAGTTTGCGTTTACAGAACGTTTACGTGGACGTATCACTATCAGCCGTGCTCTCGTGTGTGCGCGTTACTAGATTCAACAGAGCGTATTTTGTCTTTGATCAGTTGCTATGTCATTACATTATCCCATGATCGGCAGACCATTTCAAGGCAATGTATTATAGTAGTTCTTATAACGTAGCCTACACGTACATGTATTACAAAATTAATGTTTTGTTCTAGATCTAG
>JBCEWB010065586.1:0-13485 GCA_039654565.1 Peronia peronii | reverse complement strand
ACCCCCTCGAACAAACAAGTCCTCATCACAAATTACTGCCGCACACACAAAACCGTGACGTAGTGTGTACACATGTGACGTAATACAGACACATGATCTGACTGGAAATATATCGTACAAAATGCTTAGAGAGTATCTCAGACACGCTACGCTCAGAACACACACTTGCATGGGCTCAGCGTATACAATGACGACCCGCCAAATATCGTTCGCAACACACACTCGCGTGTACCCAGCATGTATATCAGGATTCGTTACAGGGATCGCGGTCCACCAGTTGGGAACTCCTGCCCTAGAAAGAGCCCTAACAGTGATTGCAGATTAGTATGAGATGCATTGTATCACAACATTGGTTTAGATGAAGGGAAAGAAACCCAAAACAGAGACCCGGGGACTGCGTGGGCATCATGGCAATGTGAGCACTCACACGACGACGGTCATAAAACATTGCCCGCCTAAAAACAACGTCAAACTGTTATTCCATCCCCCTTGCTAAGCTGACCTCGCACCTTGTGACTTCTTTCTTTTCCCATACATCAAAGAACAATAGCGTGGAAAGAAGTTTGAAGCGAGCTAAAAAATTCATTGAAGTTTTTAAATTTAGAGGTCATGTCAATGCTAACTTCAAAGTCACAGACGTGCTTCAATTTTTGGTTTACAAGGATCAAACAGTGCATAGTATCCAATGAAGAGTATTTCAAGAGATGTGAAAAAAAAAATGAAGATATTAAAATGAAGGTATTATTTTTATTTTTTTTATCCAAATCCGGAAACTTTCGTCTATCGTACTGGTTTTTGTTTGTAAAAATTACATTTGAATTTACTCATATGTAAACATGTAATCATACCGTGCTTTGCCACAATAAATCTTCTCACTGATCTCTCACTAGAGTGGGCCTCATAATATTGAAGATTTAGTGTTGTTGATCTTTGTTTGCACAGACCTTTTCTCTTCTGCACAGTCATGTCAATGCACACTCAGTCTCACTTGCTCCAAGTTCTAAATGCTGTCATCTAATCTTAGACAAGTTGACAGAAACTGGTAGCCCCTTATTCATTGCTCCTACGCGACTTCGAGAACAGCAATGTGTGACAAGAGAGTAGATTGTGCTCCACGTATTCCTAATTCCGACGACGTTGCCCCACTTTCTGGCCATTCTTTAGCCACTCAACGCCTCTTGACATCACGTTTCAGTGCCCCTTTTGAAAACTCTCATTGCCCCCCACCCCTCCCCCAGCGGGACAGTACGGCCACTTTAAAAACACTGTACTATGGCACAGTTTAAACTATATTGTTATCTTTATTCAGACGAAGCAGGCAGTTCAGTCGGGCAGTATAGTAACCTGAATATAATATAGAGCAAGATAGGAATCAGTTGGCAGAGACGACTAAATAAGGTAGGCAGATTGTGCTCGTGTCATCTGGGCATGTAAATTTAATACTGTTGTTATTACATTATTGTTTTCGTTATCAGTATTAATATTGTTGCTGTTGTTGCTATAATAGTACTGTTATTACTATTGTATTGTTACATTATAGCATTGTTTTATCATCATTATCATCATGTGACTTCTCAACATACACTTCTTATAATATTAATCATAGAGTTAACCTATGAGTTGTCATCAGCGTTAAGGAGACGTTCCCCCGGACACTTCAGCAATTCACCTAGAAATCCGTAAAATCCCCATCACCAAGAACAAAAACCTTACGTCAGATTTAGATCTAGCATGTTATGTTATATTGAATGCCTAAAGCACAAAAACAGAGATTCACTTAAGAAGAAATGAAAAGACTGTTTGTCAAGCCATGTGGTTGCTGCGCTTTGCGCTTATTCTCTGTTATGGAAGAGATAGTTCTATACCTTCAGTGTTCGTCTTTCAGGAGCTGCCAACTGCAAGGTGTGAACGTGCATCCATTTTGCTCAGCACTCTGTCCAACCTTGTCTAGTGGAATCCACGTTTTTTATACACATCTGCAAAAGCGCCAGTAAGTAAAATTTGCAAATTATGATCTCAAACATAAATCCCAAATACTCATCGTTCATACTGTTCCCCAAGTTCCACATTCCTTGAAAGGACACCAAATAAGGTATGTCACCTGATACTGATAGAATGAATGATTAACAGTGTTTGTTTTTGTTTTGTTTTGTTTTTTCTTTAAACTCCTGGTTTTTGTTTTGTTTTGTTTTCGAAAAGTAAGTTCTCTGTCAAGGAAGTATAATGTCTACAATTTACATGATCTAAGGTCCTTTTCAAAATTTCTAGTAAATATATTAAACAAACCCAAAGTTTCTCTGACGTTTGTGACAGTTGGGCCTGTTCTGGACTTGCTATAAATTAGCAAAAGATCTGGGTGCCAAGTCAAAAGACATCCCGGGGATGGTTAGCATCTCAAACAGAAAACTAGCTGAATGGCATGCTAGAACACAAGAGTGAAATACTGCTAGATATGGGCTTATTATCATAATAGTTATTGTCAAGGGGAAAATGTTGGCATTCTTGCTGCAAGACTTAGGCATAATTTTACTGCTGTGGTAGTAACAATGGATTTCAATGATTCTAAGATAAAAATAAGAAGCTGGACTTTAAAAAAGACCGTCAGAACTCGACCGACAACAGGCAATAAGCTTAGATAAGTAGGCGCTTGAGAATAATCAGATGCACCCATTTTTTCCGAAACAGAGACTATCTTCATCTAAAAGAGTGATATAGAATTTTCCTTAATGTCAACCTTACCACCAACATCCCATTATCCATCACAAACCAGTCTTTCATCGTCAGTTTATTGCTACCGTGATTCTTTATGGATCATGCTGGAATATCGAGAACAATCCAATTCAGGCGTTTATTTTATACCATTATCATGATAGGTCGTTTTAACTATGGGAGCAAACAATCAGGAATTTGAGATTTGGTGAGCTGTTCTGCCAAACCCAGTTGGTGTTTCTGGCTACTTTAGCTTTGAAATGTTTGTAGATTTGCGAAGTTCAACACGGCTTTGATCTGAATCTATTGATTATCCAGAAGCCTTCGCGGGTTCTATCTCTGTCTGGGTTTTGACCTGCGTGTCTTGTTATCTAAACCGTAATCTTTCTGTTTGCCCATGTTTGTCCTGTCCGTCAAGTAAATTTTTTATTTGGATTGATATAGTAAATTTGATTAGTGCTACAGATTAAAGTCTAGATTATAAATCTTTTCACAGACTGGGACAACAAAAATAGACTGTAAATCTGGATAAAATAAGACACACTGTTCATCTGGATAGAAATTTTCCAGATTTTAAAGATTTAATATACACATATGCAAGCACACATGCATATATTTCACGTACCTCTTGGAAGATATACATATCGAGACAATGTAATATTTCCAAATACTCACATCACTAAAAACCGAATCTATCAATCACTTTCCTGTACTGTATCTTTCTCGCTCGTACCGTCCATGACATTGTTTTCCTATTTATTTTGTCCAGGGCTGAAACTATCATCAACTAGGAGTTATAAACATGGCTGTCATGGGTCTCTTTTTTCCGGTAGACAACATAACGATGTTTGCAGTAATCCTGCTGGTAACGCTGCTTGCTCTGTACATTTGGAAGATCATCTTCCTCTACAAACACCCAGGAAAGAAAATGCCAGGACCTTCACTACTTCGAGGTTTGAAAATTTTTCTTCAAGGAAATCGAAATAACACTCTCCATCACCTCGTCCCACAGTTAGCGGAAGAATACGGTGAAATAGTGCAGATCGACTTATTATTACGGAAAGCTGTTTTCATCAATGATGCAGAAACGTTTAGAAGACTCGTCAAAGATTCAAAACTTCGAGAACTCGCAAATGATAGGCCATCAACTTTCTACGGGAAATATTTTTATAACTTCAAAGGCGTTATTTTTACTGATCATTTCGGGTCTGTTGCTCATCGAAAACGAAGGCTTTTTCACAACCTTTTGAAATTTTACGGAGAAGGCAAACTTCAGTTTGAAGATCGAATGGTGGAGTCTCTGAACAATTTACGACAGAAACTCTCACAGCAAAGCACCATTGATTTGCATGCAACACTTCACAAATACATTGCAAATCTGGTAAGCCTTCTCCTTGATGGTGATGTCTCGGACAAAATTTCCATAAAAAGTCAGTCAATAGTTGATTACAGTTTCAGTGGTGAACAACTCTTCTTGTTTGAAAACGAGACATTTCTTCAGCCTTTTCCTTTCTTACGATTCATTCCTGGTCTTCGTTTTAAGAAAATCTATGATGCCACTGTAGGAAGATTTAAAAATCTGCTCGATATCTATTTTTATTCTGCTAGAGATTCTTTTAACCCCAAAGAAAAACGAGGCATTGTAGACGATATGCTTGATATTCAAAAGAAATCAAAGGAAAATGGAGAGGAGGTCTTGATGGACGATGAATCAATAGCAGCAATGATCGGCGATCTGGTGACTGCTGGTTTCCTCACTACAGGATCCACACTATCCACTCTGTTCCTGAATCTGATAGAAAATCCAGATATCCAAGAGAGAATATACCAGGAAATACAAACTGTCGTTGGTGATTCTGTTCCTGGTTTCCAACACAGGCTTAAAATGCCTTACACAGAGGCTGTCATCTTTGAATCATTGCGCATTTCAGGTCTTCTACCCTTCCTGTTGCCCCATTTGGCCCGAGAAGACATCGTGTTTGATGGTTATTACATCCCCAAATCATCGATTATTTTGATGAATGCCTGGTATTGTCACCACCGATCAGATTACTGGGAAGATCCTTACCGTTTCAAACCAGAAAGATTTCTGGACGCTAACGGACAACTTGTGTCTACCGACCATCCCGCCCGTCAGAGGTTGATTCCCTTTGGAGCTGGCCGTCGTGGCTGTCCCGGCGAGCTCTTCGGAAAATCACGTGCCTTCTTGATAACGGTTTTCCTGGTTCAGAAATTCCAGTTTCTGCCTCCTGATAATGAAGCACTTCCGTCATCAGACCCGAGGAACTGGAAAACTGTGACTGTCATGGCCCCAGACAACTACAGTTGTAAATTGAAACTAAGGCAGGAGAAATCATAAACTGCTTAATGTCCGAGCTTTTGATATGACACTAATAGTCCAAGGAAAGAGAATTTATAACCTTATGAAGTCTGGTTGAAAACAGAAATGGACCTTTTCTAAAAATATTTTGCCAGGATTTATTTGTTCTATTAAAAACAACATCGCCAGCCACAACAACACAAACTTCCGAGAAATCAATGAATGCGGAAGGAATGAAAAAAAATGTTTTCAGACTGAATGACAACTGAACGCCAAGGCAGACGTTTGACCACAAACAAACACATTATACTTTGAACAAATATTCAGTCTGCGAAAGAGGTCAAAAGTACAAAAGACAGAATAAATTGTTTTTGTCATACTTAGGAGGTTGTTACCATCTTGGTCCAGAAAAGTTACCTCAATGAAATTCACAGCAGATCAAATGTCTGACTTAGATAGATTTGGAAATTACATCTAAATTCTGAAAGAGAAAAAACGCAGCCAAAACATGCTGAACACTGCATGACCAACCTCTCACTTTTATTTTTAATGTTTTTTTTTTAAATAACATTCTGCATTGTTGCATTATCAATGCTACGAGGTCTTTCTCGGAATAAAGTTTCCCTGTCATGCTGTCCTCACTTACAATTATAAATACCTTTTTTTTGGTATCAACTGAAAGTTTATTCAAATAACTATTCAACATAAGAACCATCAAGTTCCACATATTTCTCCATTCGATGTACCCAGCGGTCAAAGACAGTGACCAGCCACCGCTTGTCCAAGGTCATTAGTTTTTTCTCATAGCCTCTTGAATCTGGTCCTCGTCCTCAAATGGACGACTTCGTAACATTTCTTTCACCTTGAGGAAGAGGTGGAAGTCGCAGTAGGGCGAACGTAACAATCTCATCCGAGATAACATCTATTAGGAGGTTGAAAGACGTATTACAGGACGTAAGATCGGGCGAATAGGGCGGGTGTTCCAATAATTCCCATGAATAGCCATCGAGAAGCTCGTTCACAACTCTGGTCTAATGAAACAGGCGCGTTATCGTGATGCAGGATGACGCCTTCTTCGAGTAAGGCGGGTTTTTTTCCGTATTACTGGTCTCAGTTTGTCTTTGAGGACGAACCTGTAGTAATCACCATTGACAGTTATGCCAGGTGGGACTGGCCAGCTCAGTATGATGCCATTCATGTCGAAAAAAACAATGTGCATCACCTTTCTCTCTCCTCGTCTTCTGCGGGCTTTCTGTGGCCTCGGCGCATCCGAATCAAGCCATTGGGCCGACAGTCTTTTCAACTGGGGATCAAATGTGTACACCCAAGTTTCATCTCCAGTGACGATTTTACTGACAAACTGTAAACCCTGTTGAACACGAGCTTATTTCAACTCTGGTATCAACAAGAACACCCACTTTGCGAAGACTTTTTTCTTACCAAGATCGTTGGTCAATATTCCGTGAACTGTTGCGTGGACAGACCAACTAATTCACTTTTTTCCCTGCATGTTCTTCTCGCATTTCCCGCCACAACAGCTTTTGATCTCGCAACACTGTCGCCACAAATGAGGACAGGAGGCCTCCCAGTGTGCTCTTCATCTCTCATGTCAGACCTCCCACCTTCAACCTCCCTAATCCATTTTCTTACTGTTTGAATTGATGGGGCACTATTCCCCATAATTTGGCAAAGATCACCGTGTGTTTCCACAGCAGACTTGCCGAGAAGTAGTTGAAAATTTGATCACAACTCGGACATCGTAGCGTGAGAAGGTTGCAGCAATATTTTGCTCTGCCATTTTCCTTGGATTTACCTTGGACAAAGTGCACAAATACACCAAAGGTGACATGTCACAACTCTATGACACATTCACCAAAGCACTTGAAATTTGGCATCGAGAGTTCTCAGACATGACGTCATTACGTCACAGAATTTGATGGCTGTAGGTTCCCTACTTTTGAATTTATAGAGGAGGGAAACTTTATTCTGAGACAGACCTCGTATATTTCCGTTCATTGTTATTGAACTGTGAATTACAACAGCGAAATTGAGGGTGAAATAAATGTATTTTAACGGAGTAAACAATGATTTTGATGAATTTTAAATGTTGACTTTTAGGGGTGTTATTGTATATCACGCAGGCACCTTTGGGAAGATAGACAAGCGATATTCATCAGAGAAAATGTGGGTTATTCACATCAGATACTTTTTAAAAAATGAGTTTAAATTGTCCATTCTTGAAAAGTCCTTATATATTATTGATTTCCATAATAAACTATTATAATATTATGTTTCAGATACGTACAAAAAATATACCTTTTGCTTCTGTTAGACATCGTTTGTTTGTGAAAATATGAACAACGAAAATGAATTTGAGATAACAGAGGGCCCACAGTGTGTTGTTTAAGCCACAAATTGTTAAGTGACAGAAAGCTAATTTTTAGCTGAGATGTCATTGTGTAGTGGGTAGATAAATGATTTTATATTGCACAATAAATATTTATAATAATTGTCATTTGCTATGTAATTTCAGCCATAATAATAAACCTGTTTGAAAGCAGTATGTCCCACCCAATTCAACTTTATTCAGCTGTTTCTTGAAGACACAAGGAACGTCTTCACCACATACAAGTCGAATGTTAGACAAACACTCCATAGTAATTGAAGACGTTTTAGACTTTTACAGAAATGCGAAGCGAGTAGAAAGATTGTTCATATTCAAACAATATTTAGGGAGTTTTGCTGATCATTCTGAATTTTTCACCATTGACGAAACAGCCTGAGTGACACGGTGCCCATCTCTGATCATCACATTATGTTTCTATGGTCCGTCAAATTATATTGCCCCTTTTACTATCAATTTCAAGTTCTCCAAAATTACTTCAAACAGGCCTCAACTTGACACTTGTTTTATAAACTAAAAGAAAGGATTCGTCACATCAGTGATGAACTAACTTCCTAAAATAAAAATGCGAAAAAAAAAAAATACCGTTTCTGCTCTTACCCATCAGTGACTGGGCAGCTTTCATGAATTTTACATCAAGAAGAAAACTAAAATCTCACCTCCACCCCCACCCCCCTCTCCCTCCTTCGCTTCCCAAACCCATTTTTAATAAATACTGTACAAATGCTTGTATATTTTAATCCAGCAACTTTCATTATATAAAAAATGTTCGCCATATTGAGGGAAGAAAGACTCCTCTCAATAAGCTTTGATTTTTTTTTATAGTTCGTTAACTGTAAAAAGCTTATATCTAATTAATCCAAAGTGTAAATTATAACTTAACAGATCTTTTCGGATTGACTGCAAGTCCCAAAAAGCTGTCATTGTAATCCAAGGTCTAGAACCTGGAAAACAACTAAGATTAAGAGGATTCGCTGTGTTTCAGAGAGATGTGGTATCGGTGGCCTAGCGGTTGAGCCGTCTGACTAGGGATCTGAAGTTCCGGGTTCGAATCCTGACAGGTCCCGACATTTTGTCCTTGGGAAAGACAATTTACACACAATTCCTGACTCCATCCAGGTTTGAATGGGTACCCGAATATAGACAGTGAACGATATTGTTAGACTGATAAGGATCTGAGTGCCTAACAGGCAGCCACCTTGTATGCTTCCCAGGAAGCTGAGAACGTTTACGAATGTCTTCTTTGGGTCTGTCGGGGTAATAATAGATTGTAAAGCGCTTAGTGCCTGTATAGTATGGGGATAGGCGCTATATAAATACTCTCTATTATTATTATTATTATTATTATTATTTCCTTCTTGCTTCCATGTATAATTTTAGTGGCTGTACTGAAACACTGCTGTCCTACTTCATTGCCCTTCCTCCAAAACGGGCTCCCTTCTTGTTTTATTATTCGTATTAAACTTGTTGTGTGTAGCAGACGTGAGCTATAGTTTTTGTTTGTTAATAATAGATGACAAGTTGTTAACAGCTGACAGCTGTTGAATGTTGTTATGGAAAGAGAGCTTGGAAGAGCAGAGTTTGGCAGATGAACACAAACAAGGAAGTGCTTGCGAAAATAAAGATATAAGGAAAAAGGAAAAGAGATGGGAAAGGGACGTAAAAAAAAAAAAAAAAACTGTCGGTATGGATGTAGTTGATGCAGTTGTTGTTGTTAATGTTGTTGTTATGTTATCTTATTTTGTCTTTTTTGTTTTCCTGTTTTTATGTTTGATTCATTAAAAATTTTTTTTTTTCGTTTTTGTTTCCCGCTTTTTCTTCTTCTTCTTTTTCTTGTTCTTCTTTTATTATTATTATATGTATTATTATTATTATTACATGTATCATCATCATCTTTGTCCTTCTCTTGCTGTATGTATTGCTGTTGTTGTCGTTGTGATGGTAGTTAATTTCATCTGTCACAGACGTATAACAGTTTTAACAGATGAGCTTCATAAGCTAAATGAATTCATTTCAAGGTCTCGCGAAAAAAACCAAACTCCAACTGATGAATCAAAAAGAACAACATATTTAAAAAATCAAATTTGCTCTTATTATATCTACTGCTTCAGAAAATGAAAATTAATGTTCTGCTAAGGAAATTGATAATGACATTGTTAGGTAGACATTAGCAAGAAATGATGTCCAATGAAAGACGTCCTGAATTTAGTGGCAATTCTACGGTAGCGAAAGTGCCAAAATAGCGAAACGTGAAAGCAGACGTCCATCAAATCGGAAACGACATGATTTTTCAGGCGTGGCACAAACTTTGGTCTGGTCTTCTCTTGCATATGTGTATGTACGTACGCCTGCGGGTTCACATTATGTAACGGACACTACAGATACATGCCATGACTCTTCGTTCATCGACTTTCGAATGGATGAAAAAAACGCTGATATCGGAAAGATTTGTATTTAATCAGTCAGTGCGGGCACATATACGCGCGTGTGTGTAGATCTATGTTGATTGTGTTTTTTTGGTTTTGTTTATGCTTTGTTTTGTTTTTCCATTGCATGTCTTTAAAAAATATCTGTGCATGAAGTGCCATAATTGGAAGATTGCAGAGAGTTCACCCCAGATCCATTTGGCTTTGAAACGCCAAGCTTGTGGTTCGCCATTATAACTTGTCATGCAATTAATTTTCGTGTTTGTTCTTGCTCTTGCTTTACGCCAGAACTGGTTGTCATTGCAAATTTACAGAACTTTGCCTAGACAATCAAACAAGTTACAAGGGCAGTGTGAATTATCACTACAACACTGGCATTACGCAAAGCTTATAAGTGAGAATGTGAGTGAGTCGGCTAAGAAGGAAAGATACAATACTTAAGCTCTTTAAATGGAGCTTAGTCATAGAATCTCAGGGTTCTGTGTGCAAGAAGGGCTTTCCCATTCTGGGAGTCACTTTTCCGACAGCTTGCGACAAAAAAGGGAAGATCTCATACATAAACCCTTCAGAATACGACAGTATGATCGCGCATGACAGAAAGATGCTCAGTCTACATTTCCGAAATCACTTTAGCAGTGACAACTGGTATTGCAATTGTGTGGGCTGTGTTGTCACATTAACATTTTTAAAACTACATGTAACAGGTTGATTTTCTAATTTTTTTTTTAATAACCTCTTCTATTCGAGAATATTCCTGGTATTATTCCAGCAGCATTATATGCATTTACTTTCATAGATTTAATTTCCCACTGTGCATTGTTTCTTTATGCTTTGTCATTGTTCTTGTGGAATTGAGTAGTAATATTGATATTCGTTGAGCTGTAGCTACTGCTGTTGTCGTTGTCGACGTTATTATTGTAGTTTGCTGTTTTTCAATGGTTTTCGTTTTTTTTACTGCGCTCTTTTGCCTTTTTTTGTGTGTTTTTGTTTTGTTTGCTTGTTTGTTTTTTTTTGTTGTTGTTTGTTTGTTTGTTTGTTTGTTTGTTGTTGTTGTTGTTGTTGTTGTTGTTGTTGTTGTTGTTGTTGTTGTTGTTGTTGTTGTTGTTGTTCTTGTTCTTGTTTTTGTTGTTGTTGTTGTCCTTGTTCTTGTTGCAATTTACTTTGATTAAGTTTGCAGCGATAAATTGATTGGGTTAAAACAGTTACATCTCTCAACACTCTATCCAGACCAAAAATGCACAATCGTTTCAGAAATTCGAACAATTCAAAACAGTTGGTCCCGTTATTTGGGACCAAGAAATCCAGGAAGAAAATGTTCCAAACAAAGTCAACATACCAAATACATATAAAGAAATGAACATTTTCTTTAAGATAATGACAGAGAGTTTGGCCTTTAAAATTTAGTTCAAGATGAGGCATCGGTTCAAATGAAAACATCGATTTCGGTTTGATTCGGCCTTTCAACCCTTCTTTTCTTAAGACTATCTCGGCTGGGAAAACATCGCACCACAAGATGCTGTACATGTCATTTTAAAGTATATTATAAAAAAAAAAATAAAACAACACTCTATTTCAATTACCCGTGATATACATTGCTTTGACAAAAACTACTTTACTAGTAAAGTATTAGTTAAAATTGGAGGGAAGCAGATGATTTTGTTTTGTTTGTTGTTTGTGTTGGGTTTAACGGCACATCAGCTCGATCACCGCTACATTGTGCCAATACCGTAAGATACGATTACATGTCGGACAGAAGTCAGGAGCAAGGAGAGGGAGAAAAGATGTCACTCCTGGAACGTAAGGGATGGATTCCACGGGAGACATCCCACCGATGGCGGGCTTTCACCGCCTGCAGGTGGAGCAAAGAACCTACTTATATGCCCCGGGCCCTCTCGGAGGGGGAGGGGGAGATGGAACTTGGGAACTACGTGAGGATTAATTTCCTTGGGAGAAGTTTCATCGCCACAGCTGCTAACATCTAATTATCGGTTTAAACAGGGATGTCTCCTTCGGAATGGAAACACACTTGTCTCGGTAGAAGACATCATGAATTCTTGTTAACAGAAAAAGAAGTACATATAAACATTTATAGCCCAATAATACTAGAATCAGGCTAAGGATGATCTGCATCGATGTAACAAGAAATTATCAAGGACTGGTCCACATAACCGTTCTATTATGTGTGTAGCCTTTCCATCCTAAAATTAAAAATGATTATCTCGTTTGATCGTTCACATACAGCAGACAGCCTTAGTTAGTCTCCGGCTAATTTGACCCTTACAATCATATCGACTAAGAATATTATTATTAAATACTCTTTCAGCTCTGAGGATATCCAGATATTTTTTCATTGTGATATACAGAAGAATTAGAGGAATGTAAGGCTGAGTAAATAAAAACAAGTGCAAGAGCAGGCGTAAGCTGCTTAAAAATAATGAGAGGTCGAGAACCGCGCCACCTGCTTGCATGCATACACAAACATCGGCTAAGTGCGTTTCGCCTCGCCCCAGTACAGATTTCGTTTAACGTTAGGAGATTCAGTTTCGCCTTAATAATAGGCTTATGAATTTTTCCACACTGTTATTGCACTTGATTTTCAGAGTTAACTACTACATGTATTTGAAAATGGTAGTTTCGGGGGACAAGGACGAATGAAAGACATTTATTTTAAACTCAAATCTGTGTGTTTTCAGCCTAGTTTTGTGAATTATCGTTAACAGTTTTGTACCAGTAAAGCAAAACTTTTTTTATGCTCTGTTGGGTGGGGCTCGCTCTATTTTAGCTCGCCAGTGTGGATATTTTGATGCGGCTATTTTGATGAGGTCGTTTTGTGCTTTACTTGGGACTTCCTGTGGACTTTGGAAAACTGTAGGAATTTCAAACTAACCCTTTCTTTGTGAAAAATTTCTACTGCGTTTTATAATAATAATAATAATAAAGGGCATTTATATAGCGCCTCATTCCCGGAGGGCTCGAAGCGCTTTACAGAACCAAAATGTTTCACTGTCACACACAAAATATGTCTCAAAAACAAACAGGTGCAACAACATACGTACATATTCATAACAAGGTACACAGACATGATTCGAAACATGCTCACATACATAATCATGTAATACAACTCAAACAATACATAAGTTTGTAGACATGACTGACAACCATTTCCCGGGCCGGAAAAGCTGGAAAACACTACTCAGACAGATGCTTGTTGAACAAGTATGTTTTTAACTGTCGTTTTAAATGACTCTAGGCTTGATCAGTTGCGAATGCACGCAGGCAGTGCATTCCAGATTAAAGGCCCTGCGTAGGAAAATGCTCTGTCTCCATATTTTTTCATATGGGAACGAGGAATAGAGAGGTGGTTAAGATTCTTAGATTTCAAGTTTCTGGGCGGTACATAAGGGCACAGCGAATCTGCTAGATAAGCAAGGGAACGCAGTGGCTCTGTGGTATGGCGTCTGCTCACGGAGAAAACGGGCCGGGATCGACTCGCGGGTGGTGCATCGGGGGATGGCAGGACACGAAGATCGAAAACCCGCATTTTTTCAATGACTCAACGGTCCCCTGGCGTCCAGTGGGTAGGGAAGCCCGACGTCTAGCCTTCTCGGATAAGGGCGAATATATTT